>BPLQ01006428.1:161813-173692 GCA_021605075.1 Caerostris darwini
GTGAAATTTCACACAGATGTCAAGGACAGTGCCAGCAACTTAAAAAAGGAAAAAAAATTGAAATTCCCTATCCCCCGGGAATTTTAACTCGCGAATTGGTCTTACGTTTTGGACACAGTAGTACCTTTCACTTCATTGTACTTGATTTTAGCAAAAAAGAATGGAGGAAAGGAGGAGAAAAGTGATTGAAATATTGAAATGAGTATGTCAAAAAGAAAATATATGAAACTTTTTAAGTTGCGAAAAAAGTTAAGAAAAAAATTTTTTTTTTTGGTTTGACTATCTGTAGATTAGTAGATAGGATATGGAGTTTGACAGTTAGTAGACATGTCATAGCGTTTTTCGGTTGTAGAAAATTGCAACCATAGAATAGTAATAAAATAGAGCACGTCCCCCGTACTAAATTAACTGAAAGTTGGGTAAATATCTGTCGTTCTTTTCGTACTACTGTTGACTTTATATCGTTGCTTGTCTCCTTTTCCTTGCTCGCATTTATTTAGAAAAACGTCAACATGTTACGAATCGATTCTAAACATTCCGAGAAATGCCAGAAATTCTTCCTCTGAAGTCATTCATTTATAGAACAATGTTATTTTAAAAATATCAATATATAAATTAATAACTAATAATAATTATTATTATGTAATTATTCATTATTACAATGTTGTTTTAAAAATATCAAATTAAATATCTACCGTTCTTTTTGTACTACAGTTGGCGATGTATCGTTACTTGGCTTCTTTTCCTTGCTTGCATTTATTTAGAAAACGTAAACATGTTACGAAACGATTCTAAACATTCCGAGAAATGCCAGAAATTCTTCATTTGAAATCATTCATTTACAGAACAATGCTTTTTCAATTCCTTCTATTAACTCACACTCTCCCTATATATATCTTGTTCATATTTTCAATCGTTAATAAAATATTTTTTATTCATCCGCTCAAGTTCAAATACATTTTTTTTTAACTTGCAGTGGATGACACTCGATGTGAATACAGTTTTTCAAATATTAATTCCTTCATTAAATTTAATTAATTAATTAAATTTTTTTTAGATTTAAGTTGCATATATCTAATAATAGATGGCGCCAGATGTAGGAGGAAAATTTCAACTTTATTTGTAAAGGATTTTCTGCAATAGAGTGAAAAAAAAATAGGAATTGACTTTAAAATTTCTTTTTCTTACATTACTTTTTAAGTATTTTGCTTTTGTGATTTTTCTTTTCTGTATAGGATTGTCATAAAAATGACGAAATAAATATTTGAGATAAAAAATTTTATTAAACGTTTCTAAATACAATTTAAAGAGAAATCTGATCATTTTGTCAAAGAATAAGTTTTCAAACACAAAAAGAACGATTCACAAAATTTACTTTTATTATACAATTGTTTTCTAAACAGGGGTTTTATAAAAACATTTCTCACATATAATGCTCCACTCAAATGACTAGATAACAAATGGTGATTTAAAAAGGTCCAAACACACTAAAATATTAATACTCTTGTAAGTAGATTTCACAAATTTTCAAGAATATATATATATACAAGCACATACAATGGCTTATGAAAACAGAGTCATTTCAATATCCGTGTTACAATTTCTTGAATACATAACATTTCCTTTTAAAATACATGGATATGTGTTTTTTTTTTTTTAAGTATATGAATATTGAATATTCTTTGTAACATTTTATTAAATAAAGCACGAAATTTTAAAATTTTCGTACAAGAAGGTTAAGGACAAGGTTATTTTGAGCTCAAAAAGTAGAAAAGATAACATATTCGTTGTCATTTTTAATCAACAACTAGAAAGTTGTTTGTTTAGCTGACGTAATATTTCTTGGAATTTATAAATGGCAAGCAAGTATTTCATGTTATGAATCATATTACTAATTTTTATTGATGTTCACTAAGTTTTTAATATGGTTTCTAAATCATTAAAGGCAAATATAAGAAGCAGTAAAAACATATTTTTATGAGAAGTTAAATAAGGAAGTTTAGAAAGTTAAGTGATATACGCTTGCATTTAGAGTCTAAGGGAATCGTATGACTCTTTGTCAATAGGTTCAAGCTTAGATTTGCACTGATCATATAATAGCAGACATGTTCATTTTCTTTTTCAGGATAAATAGTTACCATAGTTACGATACGAACCTAGAAGAAGAGAGCATAAGAATTCGGAAAGTTATTATCGGTATAATAATTGTTTGTAATTAAATTTAAAAAAAGCACTCTAATCACAACCATAGAGTAGTAATAAAATAGATCACGTCCAGCTGTTTTAAAGGGACAGTAAGTTGGATGATTTAAGTTGTAAAATATTAGCCTTCTAATGTAATTAGATTTCTAGGGTTTTATCTTGTGTAATAAAATTTATAAAATATAATTTTCAGAGGAAACTTATTGGCTGATATATATTTACATTTTTCCTTTTTTCCACATTTTTTGCATTGTTAAAAAAAAAAAATTTCTCCCTGTTTTGCACGCTAAAAACATATTTATATGTTATGTTAAAAATAGTTTCTTCCCAGGCATGGGCTGCGTTTAGTTCTGATTCACATTTATAGCTGACACGATGTTAGGATGGAAGCTATGAAGTATTGTTTTCATTTCAATACATCAAACTCATGTATTGAATGTGAATATTTTTGACAATACCAAATTCACAAAGTGGAGGGCAAAAAAATAAAAATAAATAAATAAATAAATGGATCAGCTGGGAAAATAGATGTTGTTGTTAAAATAAAAGTTAATTTTGTATGGATAAAATGCCATAAAATAAATTGATTTAAACAAAAATTTATGCTACATACATTATCTTACACAAAGTAATTAAAATAAAAATGTATTATTTTATTTTATTTATTTATTTACTTGTTTTGCTGATGAAGCCTTTTTTTGTCAGCTAATGTAGCAGTAGTATTTCACTCATTCTATTTTTATTTTTATTATCTTTAAAAGAGTTTTTTTGTATTGTTTAAAAGTTTATATACATATGGAATATTTTATATAATATTTCTGTATTCATATTCCAGAAAAGTATAAACATTTATTCCTTTTTACTTCGTAAGATTAAAAACGTCCGAATCCGGATAGAACACACATTGGATAAAAACAGTGTAGTAGAAATACAACAATTTCAATGAAGTAGCACCTTGAAATGTATACAGAAAATAATCAGACTACAGGACACAACTTTTCACACAATGAAAGAAACAACTGTACAGTGACAATGTGTAGTATCTACATTTACAATCATAAATAATGTGAGTTGAATGAATGGTTATACTACAATGATAATGCGACTATTTCACTCGTTGAGTAAAGTTTCGATGCATCTTCAGTTGTTTATGAAAGTCTCCAGACTACATTGAAAGCAGTAACGTAAACATTCATTTTAATGACTTGTACGTTAGAGTAGAATAGTTCTCAGACGTTTCACACACACACACAAGTCCATGATTAAAAATCTCTGATTCTTCATTTCATCTAAACCAACAATGAAACAACAAATATATATTTACAAGAAATATATATATATATATGTCAACAACAAATATATATTTACTTCATATACTTTATCTGATTTAAATTCTGTTTCAATTTTTTCCATGAAAATTTGCATTCTATAATATCACTTTTCAAATATGTTAAAAGTTTTTTATAAAAATTCAATAAAACATTCTGATTTTATATTTCTTTCATAATTTTAATCTAAATTCTGCTTCATTTTCTTTTTTATGAAAATTTGCATTCTATATCACTTTTCAAATACGTTAAAAGTGTTTATAAAAATTCGATAAAACATTCTGATTTTATATTTCTTTCATAATTTTATCGGTGCAAATTAGATATGTATGCTAATTTATAATTAAAAAAATTTTTTTCTTTTATTTTGGTGGTGTAATAACAATGTAATAAATAAATTTGTATATCAAATTTAATTTAAAATATATAAATGGCAAGCTTTTGTTTGTTTATGTAAAAATATACTGTTTAATTGTTTATAAAGAACTTAAATTATCATATCGATAAAATTTAATTTTTTTAAAAAATATTTAAACTAAAAGCAACAGCAAAAATTAGCATAAGTTTAATAATTAAAATTTGATATAAGATTAAAAATATTCTTCAGAATTTTACAGATTTTCTGATAAAAAGTTATTTATTAACATTGAATATAAAATATAAAAAAAATATATTTTAAATAAACTTGTCATTTTTACAAAATAGTTATTAGGTTTTGTAGTGCAAATTAAAATCCTCACGTTGTTTAAAGCCCTCGTTTTTTACTATATGCTGATCTGATCGATGAAACTTTTTTTATCAATAACTAAATTTAGTAACACTACAATATCTATGAAAGAGGGGTCCGTTATTAAAGGAACATCTAATATCCATCCGTTTGGATGGAAAACTGTATGGTCATCTAATAGGAGAAAGAAGCCCATCCAACGAGTATAGAATTGTCAATTGGTCATTACATTTCTATGTACACGTGCTTGCTTGATGGCTTCTTCAGTTGCATTCACACTCTCCCTATATCTTGTCTAAATTTTCAGTCGTTCATAAAATATTTTTTATTCATCCACTCAAGCTCAAATACATTTTTTTTCAACTTGTAGTGGATGACACTGGATGTTAATACAGTTTTTTTCAAATATTAATTCATTCATTAAATTTAATTCATTAATTTTAGTTTTTTTTAGATTTAAGTTGCATGTATCTAATAATAGATGGCGCCAAATATAAGAGAAAATTTCAACTTTATTTGTAAAGTAGGAATTGACTTAAAATTTTTTTTTATTTTACTTGTTAGTAATGCGTTTTCACTAAATTGCATTTCAGATTTTTTAATTTATTTTTAATTAACTACAAGATTATGGTTATTCACATTGTTATAATTCTTTATTACTTTTATTCTGTAATTTATCGATAGTTATTTGTTTTTATCTTTTTCATTGAGTTGATGAAAAAAGCCACAAAAATCAGATCAGCACCCATGTACTGAAAATCACAGAAATCTATTGCTAACAAGTAAAGGAGCTATTTTCACTCCTTAAAACTACCATATGATAAGAATTTAAAACTATGTACGTTGTTTCATTGTTGTTTGTGAATAGATGAATTAAACAAGACTACAAAATCATTAAGATACTTTTAGCTCACTACACACAATTGCATGCTGCGTTTGTCATCAGTTTTAAACACACCACTTTCGTGGTTTTGAGGTATTAAAGGTACATCTATAAGAACTGATAATATGTGGATGGAGCAAGAGTGTGAGGGACAAGAATTATGTGCACATCAAAATGCACCGAAGATTTTTCACATCGATGGCCGATCGTGGTGGTATTATAGATTTAAGATTATGCAGATATCACATCTATTACTGCCAATCTTAGTTTTAGTAGGCACTTGTCTGTCGTAAGAAGAGATGTTACCTTTGTCATTATACCTCTTATATCCATGATACCATTTCTTTTACATTTTACTTTGGATACCATCTGATATCCTCGATATCATTTTCTTATTTCTTACACAGCACATCATCTCGTATCCATGATATCTTACATAGGACATCCTCTTACACTTTGATATTATTTTCTTAAATCTTACATAGGACGTCATCTAATACCCATATATAATTTTCTTACATATTACACAGGACACCATCTCATATCCCTGATATCATTTTCTCATTTCCTATATAGGATATAATCTTACACCCATGATAACATTTTCTTACATTTTATATCGGACATTATCTAATATCCATTATATCATTTTCTTAAATCTTACACAGGACACCATTTCACATCCATGATAATATTTTCTCGTTTGCTACATAGGACATAATCTTACATCCATGATAACGTTTTCTTACATTTTGCATAGGACACCAAATCATATCCATGATATAATTTTCTCACTTCTTACATAGGATATAGTGTTTGATAAGGTGCCTTAACATAACGACCTGCCGTAAGGAGATGAGATAAAATGCAAATGGGGCAAACTTGTGAAGGTCAAGAATTATGTACATGTTCACACGCGCGTGCACTGGAGACCTTCCATATTGATGACCGTCCTGCCACTGATGGCAATATCGATTGGAGGCTCTGCAGATATCACATCTATCACCGCCACACTCGGCCTTCGCGGCCGATACCTGTCTTGATCAAGATTTCTTGTCGCTGCTGTCTTTGTGCTCTTGTTCTCAGGTTCTCCAGGAACCAGATACGGCAACGATTTGGGAGGCTTCTTCTGGTAGCCATTGCACTTGGACTCTTTGGGTCCGTTGACTAAAGCTGTGGAGGAAAATACTTGGAGGGATCCCCTGCCATAGATGGCAGGCTGGAGTGCGGAGGAGACAGGTAGGGGTAAGCTCAGGCGACGGGGTCTAGGTGGGGGTGGCTCCTCCTTCAGGGTCTGGACGAGATTGAGGAGTTTTTGAATCTTGGTGTTGTGGTTTTGATCTTTGAGTTCTGGGGCTGGAAATGATTGCATTCTCTTGATGGCCATTCGATTGCGAGGTCTGGAGGTGCGATTCTGAAAACACAAAGTTTAGAATTATATCCATAATCAAAATTACTTAACAATAAAATATCATGAAACAAATATGAAATAATTAAAATTTGATTTAGTTGGTTTATGGTAATGCCAATTATTTATTTTCTTACTCATGATATACAGTACTTTCAAAATGTAATCCATCGGCAAAAATATTTAACATTAAAGGCTTGCTCAGGCCTCACTGACGGGTTAGTGATTTTTTTCTGACTGCAAGTCGGCTCTGGAAGCAATTAAAAATGGAGTTACTAACATCACTTCTGCGATAAATGTTCTGCTCGAGACTCTACACTATAGAGGCAAATCATATCATCTCCAATGGATTCCTGCACATGTCAACATTGAGGGCAACGAATGCGCTGACTCTTTAGCCAAAGAAGCCAGGGACAATGATCAACCCAGGACTACCATCACACTTGCAGATGCTAACGCAGTTGCCAAAAGCCGACTAGTTCCTCGTAACTTTAAGAAGCCACTCATTACGGACATCAACTGCTCTAGGAAGTTGACATGAGTTATTAGCAGACTCGGAACTAATCATTACAGAGAGATGAAGATTCTCCCAGACAAGACCAGAAAATACATCCCCTGCAAAAATTTCCCCAATGCTTTCTTAACACCTAAGCACACTCTAGAGTGCCCAACACTCACTCCTCATGTGTTGCAATTGGGTAGGGTGCCAATCGAGACCAACTTATGAGAAATCCCGTATAGTGAAGCGGCGCCATTGCTAGCGGCCGTTATCGTGAAGACTTTTGACTTGATCTAACTTTGATAATAATATTTTAAATCCATGGACACGATAACAACAACATTAAAGGTTTACTAAAATTTGTCTCAAAAGGATTATTTATCAATATTGTTTTTGTTGCGCTGCAGTTCTATTTTGGTATACGTACTCTGGATACGTCATGCAAGATCTGGTAGACTTCGTCCAACCTCTGTCCCATCTTCTGCTGCGTTTGGTATATGCTGGACGACAGCTTCCTCTCCACCCTGCGTATCTGCTTGCACCTCATCATGCGGGAGATGTAGTTGAGGATCATGGCCAGGTAGCCCAGACCAAAGATGATCCACAGTACCACGAAGGTCTTGTAGAAGCCCACGTAGTCACCTTCGAAATTGCCTGCAGAACAAACACTCTACTTATAAAGGATTTGAATAATTGGTGTTAACATTAACATTGAAACAATTTTTTAAAAAATATGTACAGTTGTTTTGCTAATCTTAATTAGCTAATTAAACCAATAAATTACTATAATTAATAAAAGAATTTGGGCCTGATTGGCCGAGTGGCTATCGTTCTGGCGCTCGGTACCATGGATGTTTGTAGCAGTTCGGATAAGCCATATTCAATTTAAGCCATAGGTTCCTGTCTCATATAACTGTTGAGCGTTGGGCGTAGTGCTGCCTACCCTACACCGTAAAAAGAAAAACGTCTCGAAATCTACCAGTAGGTAGACCTTGACCCACAATGGGCTGTTGCGCCAATGATGAATAAAAGAATTTAGTGAACAAATTAAATTAATTAGCATTTTCTTAATCTTAATTAATGAATTAATAATGTTTTAACAATTTATAATGTTTATTTTTTTAAATGTTTTTGTTTTAAAGAAATTCACCATTATTAAACATGTCTTAAGGAAAAGAACAAAATATCACGAAGATTAGCGAATTTGTCGGAAACGACTGAAGTCTTGGCATATCTTAAACCAAGAAACCATCTTAAAAAAAAACTTTAAAGAAATCATCTTTGAAAAAATTCTGTGAGGCATGTATTAAAACTACAGTAGTCGTTTAAATTCAACTACTACTTTTGTATACATAGAATTCCGTATAATATTTTTGAAAAAGATTGGATATTTATTTCATAGGAAAACGCGTACTATAAGATGTAACGAACTTGTTAGAATGTTAAAGGAAAAAAAAAAAAATATTAATTATATAAATACTATTAGGAATAAGACTACTTAAATTAGATCAAGTGCGAATTAATTTACAAGCCATATAAGAGTTGATGAAACGTCTTCTATTTTGATCTCTTATATATGTCAAGCTCTACTTTTCCACCCTAGTGCCTAACTAAGAAGGTCCTAAAAACAAATTATTAAAAAACTAATAACAGAAAATTGTGATTTTTAGAAAAATTGTCCCCATTGCTGAACCAAATATTATGTTTAATCTAATTTAGAATATTTTTTTTTTCCTTTTTTTTTAAATGTGCAATTTCTTTTCGAATTAATCAAAAGTATTTATGAATTAATAAATGCAAAAATAACTAACCGGTATTAGTTTTAGCTTGTAGTTATTATTTTACAATATAGATGGCAGCATGAGAAAATCAAATTTCCGTATTAAAACAAAAAATTACCTTTAAATATGGTGTTCGGGGTTTCATTTCTAAAACTTTTGGAAACAGTCAAACCTTACTGATTATCTGAGGATCTTTTTTATTTGTATTATCTTTTATTATTCATTTTTTTTCTTGTTTTTTTCTTATGGGCAATTTAAGGAATTTGATAAATTGAGATGAAGCAGCTGACGCGAGCATAAATCTCAAAGTCAAGTTAAATTTGGTTTAAGCACAAAACCCCACTTCCAATTATGATATGATTCTGTTTTAAAGCGTATGACTAAGCCTGAAGGATAGAGCATATGTTTGAAAATGTCAGTGGTGTGCGATGCAGATACTTCTATCAGAAACGAAGTGACAAATAAATTTAAGGATTAAAATGAATTATTCTACAATTTTAATTTTATTCAATAACGAATGATTTAAATTCAATTTCATGTTTTATTTCCTTCAAAAAAATATTATCTCAAATTTTTTTTGATAGTATTGAAGCAAAATTTATTTTTAATGAAACCATGTGATTTGCCTTTTATAACTATCTATTATTCTTTACCTAATATTTAAATATGTATATATTTTTTAAATCAATCAATTGTTTCACAAAATATAAAATTATAATTTAAGAAATTTTTATGCGTATTTATAAATGATGTCTAAATTATGAAAACAGCATATTGCAATCATTACTTTCAGAAACGAGAAAACTCGCTGCTGATTGTGACAGCTTACTTATACTAGTTACTTGTATCGACATCAGGCTACCTTGTGAGAATTTTCTAAATTTTCTTCCGTAAATCACAAAAGTGGTACTCATACACCTACAAGTCCTTATGCCCCCTTCCATTTTTATCAGTGGGCTGTTTAGGGTATATACTGGTTGAGTCTAAGGACCTCGACGTAAAAATATTTTAAGAACACGGAAAAAAAAACCCACAAAAAAATCTGGAATTGGGGATTAATTAATAATGATTTGTGCATGGCAAAGAAATTATGTGTTTGATAAATATAGTCAGAAAAACTAGGTATTTTGTGAGTAATGATTTCATAAAGGGGAAAAAAAAAGAGTGCCAAAAATATATTCGTGATTAAAAAAAAATGTCCAAGTCATTCAAGAGATTTTGTGGGATCATTCATTAAATACCAAGAGCTAATTTAACTTCGGCGTCAATAAACCTTTCCTTCATCATACTCAAAGACGAGGACCTTCGCACTCAAATAGTTTGTTATTTCTTAGTTATGAATCTCCCACATATTTTGACACCAACTTCATTGCGACGTCAAATTAAATCTCGCTTCTCAAGAGATCCAACCCTTTGCCTCAGCAAAGATTCTGCCCCGTGTTGGTAAACAGTTGACGTCGGTTCGAGTCTTGTCTCTCCAATCAACAGGCGCCGACGTTCTATCTCTCTCTTCATTTATCAACTTCTTTACCTTTAAGCGAACAAAAGGACATCTTTACTTCAACTGTCTTTGTGTGGAGTGCGACACAAAATTTGGCACAATTGTGACAGCTTACCGGTCACTTGTATTGACAGTAGTATTCTGGCTACTTGTATCGACAGTCCGGCTACCTTGTGAGAATTTTCCAAATTTTCTCCTGTCAATCACAAGTGTGGAACAGATGCACCTACAATTCATTATTCCATTCTCATTGTTGGGCTGTTTAGGGTATATACTTGTAGAGCCCAAAAACTCCGACATAAAAATATTTTAAGACCACGGGGGAAAAAACCTACAAAAAAAATCTGTAATTGTGAATTAATTAACCCTTTGCACTCGAAGGTTTTTTTTCATTCGTATTACCAGCAACTCGAAGCGATTTTAGTGAAAATATTCTATTCACATGTAAGTTTGATATACGCATTAAAAGAAACGCGTTATTTATAGTGTTATTTGCATTGTTTCCGTAGCGGAGCCCTCGAGCTTGAAGACAAATTTTAAATGACTCCGCTCCGGAGCCCTCGAGTGCAAAGGGTTAATAATGATTTGTACATGGCAAAGTAATTACATATTTATTAAATTAGTTATTTGGTGAGTCATAGTAAAAAAAATTATGTATTTGGTGAGCCATAGTAAAAAAAAATTAGGTATTTGGTGAGTAAGAAGGGCTCATATATGAAGGGCGGGGAAAAAAAACAGCGCAAAAAATATATTCTTGATTCTAAAAAAATCTCCAAGTCATTCAAAAATCGCCCACATTTAGTGAGATCATTCATCAAATACCAAGAGCTAATTTAGCTTCGGCGTCAATAAACCTTTCCTTCCTCATACTCAAAGATTGAGGACCTTCGCACTCAAATAGTTTGTTATTTCTTAGTTATGAATCTCCCACATATTTTGACGCCAACTTCATTACGACGTCAAAGGCAGCAAATTAAATCTCGCTTCGCAAGTATCCAACCCTGTGCCTCAGCAAAGATTCTGCCCCGTGTTGGTAAACAGTTGACGTCGGTTCGAGTCTTGTCTCTCCAATCAACAGGCGCCGACGTTCTATCTCTCTCTTCATTTATCCACTTCATAACCTTTAAGCGAACAAAAGGACATCTTTACTTCAACTGTCTTTGTGTGGAGTGCGACACAAAATTTGGCACAATCCGAAGAAGATTTCTGCCAATCTGGCGGTAATCCCAATCTTGGTAGCACAGACGAACGTTCAGTTAGCACAAATTGAAGATATCTTTCCGCTCCTTGTGTTTTACAAGTGTGCGCGTCTATAGAAAGTCAGGCGGTTTGGCTTGAAAGCAGAACTCGAGTGTACTAAGAATTTATGAGATAGTTTTTGAAAACAAGCGTCAACCACACAGAATCCTTCAACAAGTACAAAGCCATTTCGTTTCTAAGTATGATTTTCGAAACACATTTTCTCACTTCAAGGTAAAACATTGAAGATCTTAAGAATGTTTGAGATAGTTTTGAAAACAAGCATCAATGACACACAATTCTAGTACAAA
>BPLQ01006428.1:191856-205423 GCA_021605075.1 Caerostris darwini
AAGGCCAGAGCGTTAGCCAATTGGCTATAAGGCCAGAGCGTTAGCCAATTGGCTATAAGGCCACCGCAAATATCTGCATAATCATTATTCTTCATATTTTTAGTTTAATATAACCGCCTTTAAGGACTGAAATTAATAGATTAACGAACTTTCTAAAAAGATTTAAAAAGAGAAGGAACTGCAGTCGAAGGTATAATTTGGTAGGTTGCAAGTGAAAATTTATGGCATTAAATTATATGCCATATAACACGTATGGCATTAAATTTTATAAAACGTTTTAAAAGGGACACTTCCAAAAAAAAGTGAAAAATAATACCCGATTTTCACATTTACAATCATATGTCTTTTAAAAAGTTGAAATCATTTTCATCTTTAAAATTTCATTGAATAGTAATTCAAAGAAACAGTGTCGTTCAAATGTCAATTTTATTCCTAGTATGTTTAGAAACATGTGCTGAATGATAAATTGATAAAGGACTACTTAAACAACAACAAAATAATGGTTATGTAAGCATGTTGCTGTTAAACGTTGTTAAAAGTTATTTGTTAAACATGTTGCTTAAGTGGTATTAACCAACAGAATTCTAGTGAAGTAGTAAACAAATTTGTTATCAGAATATTAAGTACACGTGCACTTTTCTCTTGATTCCTTTGATATTTTTTTGTTTAAAACGATAATTTAATTATAATGAACATTAATTAATTAACTTACTAAATTTTTAAAAAAATTATATTATAAATAATAATTTTGGATACTAAATCTAAACGTACATCAACATTTAACAAAATCTAACCATCCTTTTAAAAAACAATCTCCGATAAGAAAAAAAAATTCTTGTAAAATTATGCATATAAATATTTTTTTTATGTTTAGGGGAAATAGTTTTTGAAATAATTTTGATATTAGTAATTTGTTATATCTTTTTTTTATGCTATTTTATCTTAATTTATGTGCATCAATTAATGATTTTATGGAAGAGTCTTAAAATTCATTATTCGTTTAATTTATTTACATTATCATATAATTTTGCAAAGAAATGTAATAAAAAATGCAACCTTTTTGGGCTTGCTTTCAAATAAATATTTTTAAAATAATTTTTGAAATTCTTTTTGGTATTTTTAGGTAACTTCAGACTTTTTTTGTAAACTATTATATAAAACATGAAAATTTCAAAACATTTTTGCTCCTTATTGCACACTTTTTAGAAAAATGTATAATTTTACATAAAGCTTTGTAAATACGTACGAAATCTGTAAACACATTATATAAAAGCATATCGCAACATTCTAATTTCCTTTGTACAAACTTCTAGAGAATAATGATTTTTAAAATGACCTAATTTCTATATAAAAATATTATAAAAATGTGAATAAAACTATCTGCTTATATGCATATTTTACTTTTCATATATGAAAATAGCCAGTAATATTTGAAACAAACACTGAAAATGTCTGCAAATTTTCTGAAACACCGTTTTTGTATTTTAAAATTTAATAAAAAAATTATAGAAAATATGATTAGTTTTGTTAACAGTAAAATTATTATTCTTTATTATGTTCTTTAAAATATTATTCTTATTAAAAACTGTTTCTGAATATGACAGACCAATCATATTCAGAAACAGATTTTTAGATAGATTAAAATCGTTCTTTTCAACATAAATGAATGAAGAATTTAGTATGATTTCAGAGTTATTTTATTATTCGATTTGGGTTGCGCAATAAATTAATGCACTTGTACAAGTGTCCATTAGCTTGTAGGTTTCCAATGCTTAGACTGAAAACTTTTAGCCCTCTTTACTGTTAAAAAAATCATTTTCTATTTTAATGTTAATATTTAGAATTATAAAATCCATTAACAAACACAAATTGATAAGAAAAGATTTGATCACACTTGATTGATACAGCAACAAAAGTTATTTAAATAATTTCATTAAATTTATTATTCACATAATCATATTTTGTTCACGATTTCAAGCTGAAATGATTCAGGTGTAATTTGAGGGCAAAATAGGTAAAGAATTGCAAAATAAGTCATCACTCGGACACAATCCTGCGTATAAATAACATGTTGCGTATAAGTAATACAATGAAAAGACACGCATACACAAATACGTGTATAGATAACGTATATACAACCTGTTGCGTATAAATAATACAGTGAAAAGACAAACGCTGTAAGTTCGCATCTCAGTGTGTGTATATCTGCCTTCAGAACTCCTACTTTCTCATTTTGAAAGTAATATGGAATGAAATGCATTCAATATATGCATATTTCGGAATGAATTGCATTCAATATTTCTCTGATGAATGAATTAACATTAGTCACTGCATGCTTCATGCAGATGAATGCCACTTAAGTAAAGGATAGAGGAGGAGTGTCTCACCTTGGAATTCATTCCTGAGCTCTTCTATCTCCCTCCTGAGTTTCTCCTCCAGGGGGCTCTCAAGAAGCATGAAAACGAGGCCTCCCAGCAGCACGTAACCGATGAACACGATGAGCAGTCCGAAAAGTTCTTTCTTGCTGACGATGATTCCCTGCAGAGCAAAACACAACCGTCATTTGAGAAGTGGAAGTAGACTGTACGCGATGTCTTAATGACAAATAACACGTTCGCTCGGGGTTATACACAGGGCATTCACATCCTACATTCAATTTCTACATATAAACAGGGCTTTAACATCCTACACATATTGCCTACAAAACTGATTATATTTTTAGAAAAAATTGATCCATAAAATTTTATCATTTTTATTCAAAAATGATGTTTAAAAACCTTTGGCTTCCATGCATTTTCCATTTTGTTGTAGAGAAAAATAATTTACTTAAAGCTTAAATAAATAAAACAAGTAATATAAATTTTTTTTTTTAAAGTCAATTCCTACTTTTTTTTCACTCTATTGCAGAAAAGTCCTTTATAAATAAAGTTGAAATTTTCCTCTTAAATCTGGTGCCATCTATTATTAGATACATGCAACTAAAAACTAAAATAAAAACTAAAATGAATTAATTAAATTTAATTACTGAATTAATGTTTGGAAAAACTATATTAACATCAAGCGCCATCCACTGGAAGTTAAAATAAAATGTATTTGAACTGGAGTGGAGGAATAAAAAGGGTTTTATGAACTATTGAAAATTTGAACAGGATATATATCGGGAGAGTGTGAGCTTATAGAAGGAATTGAATGATATTTAAAAACCTTTGGCTTCCATACATTTTTTTGAAGCTTAAATCCAAAAAAAATATATATATATGTTTATTATTAATGTTATTTTATTGGGGAAAAACCCCTCTGGGGTGAAAATAAAAATTAAAATACCTTTTCGCTCACCTTTGCTTTCATTCATGGGTGATCTATGCAGCTTGTAGGATTTGGAAATTCAACCGCCCGTCTGAATTCCATGCGTAACTTAAGCGCGTTTTTGCGTGCGGCATTTTAAGCTGGAAATTCTGACCTGAGCGGAATGTGTTATTACTGCAGCTGAGCTGAATCGGAGAAAGCTGTTTCCAGTTTCTTTACAGCTACGGGTCTACTGCAGTAAAATACTTTCAATTTCCACGCGCTCTTCAAACTCAAGTTGTGCACATATTTTGGTTCGGTACGCGTTACGTAAACGCATGCCGTGTCTGCAACCCATGAAGTGAATTTTTATTGTTCAGATTTCTCACCCATTAATGACTAGTGTTTCTGTCCAAATGTTTAGAAGTGATTAATTTATCAGTTGGATCGAAATTTTATTTAAACTTTCACAATAAACACATTTTTTATGGCATTAATAGGTTTTGGAAAAAGCATTTTATGAATCAAATTAAATATGACTAGGCTCTAAAAAGTACTTACATAAATTTTTATTTATCTACAAATATTCAGCGATTCATAAAAAAGTTCCTTTGATGAATTTAAAAAAAAGATATCAAATATTTATTTTAAGACATTTAAACATTACTTTAAATAAATAAAATTATTAATTTGTTTATTTATTGCATTAATAAAAAAATAATGCTTAATTCATAAAACGAATTTCCAGACATGATAGCAGAAACATAAAGCAATATTTTTCTGTTTATAAATGAACGTAAATACTAAATGTAAGCATACAGACAAGAATTCTAAAACTAGTGATATAAATTTACTCATTTTCCGCATCTTTAGCATTAAAAATATAAACAGTTATAATGTATAGTGAATGACTTTTTGATTGGAGGATATTTTCCCAAAAATTCAATCGAAGAGCGATTTCTCTTTTGACTGAAAGATGTCTTTTCAAAGTTACTTCAAGATGTACTATACTATAGCATTATGAATCGATTGCATTTAAGAATGAGGAGACCCTAGTTGATGTACACATGAGGGAATAAAAATGACTGGATTATCAGTTTTGAATCGAAATGAACCGGTTAATCATGCGATTTATATTATTTTGATTTCTTCTTACGATAGTGTCTGAATGACATCTGTTCATGACATTTCATTTTTTTATTGGGAATTGTTGTAGCTGTTTTCGATTATAAGTCATTTTGAGCAGAAATCGTATGTCACAGTAATTGCAGAGATGTGACAGACTCAGAATTAACCGGGTTAATTGTTATGTTGTTATGCTTATCATAGGTGTGAGCGAATCTCTAAAAGGGTGATATTACAGGTGTATGACTGACTTTCCTTCCTCCTTGAACCTTTTCTCCTAGAAGCTTTTCATTTCGGCAACGCTTGTCGAGTTTCGAACTAAATACCTTATAGTTTAAACTTTTTACTGATTAAGATTTAGTAAATTTTTTTGTAATTAATAAGCTATTTAATAAAAGAAATCAATAAATATCTTCTTTATCTTTGTATTCGAAATAGAATTAGATTCTTTACATACTTGATTAATGACTACTCTGGTACGAGATGAGGGATTTTATTTAGTAATAACTTAATTTATATCAGTGACAGACAGCATTTTTCAAAATGTAAATTGAATTCTAACTTTCATAATAATTCACTGATATGATGTTTGTCTGACATTGTGAACATATTATTTATTTCTTTCACTATTTTATAACGAAGTTTTAATACGTTCGTGTTTTCAGTACATGCAATTAAAATTAAATAAATATTTTAGATTCAAATAATATAATTATACTATTATTATGATATAATTATAATATTTTAATATAAATTTTAAAAATAAATATTTTAATAGATTTTCAGAAATTTTGAAATACACTGCGTGAAAAAAGTAGAAGGACATTAGATTATTTTTGATAAATGAATAATGATGCATTTTTTAAACAATTAATTTATTCACAACGTTTTTATATGCAGATACCTGTATCTAGACAAACCAAAAAAGTACACAATTAAAAAAAAAGTATACTTAATAAAAAAATTGGTTTTGACGATCTCATGATCAGTGAAAAAAGTAGAAGGACACTTCTAAAAAAGAGGTGTACTATATAAATTAATATGGAATTCTTTTCCCGTTGGCTCGAATTACTTCGAAGATCCTATTTGGCATCGAACTGTATAAAGATTGAATTTTTGTTTGGCAAAAATTGTCCCATACAAAGTTTAATGATTTCTGCAGCTCAGCTACAGATTCAAACTGCTTTCCACCCTCGTAAACACGACGGACAATCATTGCCCATATGTTCTCTACAATGTTGAGATCAGGATTTTTAGCAGGCCAATGTAAAAGTCGAACATTGTTTGCTGCAAACCGATCTTTAAGACCATTTGCAATGTGAATTGATGCTCCATCTTGCTGAAAAATCCAGTCATCTCCTCCTAACTCAGTGTCATACGGTAGAAGATTTGAGTTTAGAGTCTGGATGTAGTCTGTATGGTTCTCTCTACCATTTAGAAAGACTAAACTTGTCCTGCCCCCATAGCCAACTGCTAACCATACCATTAAACCACCTCCTCCCACCTGTCGAGTAGAATAAGTTTCTTCTTCAATACCAAGACAGTGCCAATAGTACTGATAACCATTTGGACCATCCAAATTGAATTTTTTCTCATCGGAAAACATAACTGAGGTCCATTCTGAGTTCCAGGACATGTGGTCAATAGCCCACTGCAGTCGGTTCTTCATGTGTCCTTCATTCCACTTCGGATGGTGCATCCGTTTTTTGAAGACGAACTTTTTTGAGCGTTTTATGTAGTTATAGACAGTTCTTTTGGTAACATGTGTAATTCCTGATTGAAATTGCGCCTTGCCGACACTTCCACCAGTCTTTTTGAGTTCACGAAAGATTTTTCGTTGATCAAGTTGGGTGAATTTTTTTTTGTCTTCCTGTCTTCTTTTTTCTTCTGTCACTTTCAGGGTTTCTTATGAAGTTCGAAACAGTATTAGGACTGATTCGTAGCTGTCGTGCAATCTCTCTCACCCCTTTGCCTTCATTTTTATAGGCAACTATTTGGCCCTTCTGAAACTTACTTAAGGATATTCTTCTGGGCATCCTAAAACCAACAAAAACTATGAATTTCTAGCTAAATATTTTATTCTTGTTAAAAAGGAATTAAAAGAGAAAAAAACACTTGCCTATAAACTTTCCAACAGCTTCTAAATAGATTTTTTGGACGTGTCCTTCTACTTTTTTCACATACCCAAAGTTATTAAGTATTGCATTCCTAAGTTAAAATAGTGCTAAGTAAAAAAATCTCATTTAACTTTCACTTAACGTAAATTAAAACTCTAACAAAACAACTCTCTATAAAAATCAGGTCAAAAGCAGTAAAATAAAAGCATATTGTACAAAAAAATGACTGTCCTTCTACTTTTTTCACACAGTGTAGAAGAATTTTAGGGGGTATTTATATGTATATAAAAATGCACAACTTTTGTAAAAATTGTCGTAAAATTATGTAATTTATGGATAAAAAACCTTACTAGAGGTTCATATATTGAAATATGTTGAAAATGCATTATTAATTAGGCAAATTATTAATCTCGAATCTCTTTCAAATGCAAAGCATGACTGTTTGCTGGTGGTAATATAGGCGGAAGTTCCGGTATTTATTTGAGTTTTTCATTGTAGATTTTTAACCAAATCTATTGATTTTTTTAAGATTCGTATACTAGAAAAAACAGCGACATTATATTGTGAAGCATAGATTATATTTCATTGACGTGAATTACAAATGTCGGAATAAAATTTACTATTACGACATTTACCGATAACAATGGTTTGCTACCAATTATTTTGATTTGCAAATAATTTTTAAAGAACTAAATTAATTTAATTTTTCAAAGTTTTAATTGTTTCCTAGTAGGATGTGTTCGTTTCTTTCTCTATAATAGTCGAATAAAATGCATTCGAAATTGTTGTAAATAATTATCGATGAATATTTAATGTTTGAAATTCCTTTTCCTCCTATAACATGCACAGAATATGGAAGATGATTTCCACAAAGTAACCCATAGGGAAGATTTCGGCACTGCTTTAATGTAAGCACTTTGAATCTAGTTTAATTTAATTCTACTCGTTAGTTTTAGCTGCACATGCCTCCAAACAAGGAACGTTATTTGATAGCCACCCTGTATATTTCCTTTGATGTGATAATTCTAATATATATCATTTTATCAAATTTTAAATTTTCACACATCATTCAGTTATATTATAAACTTTATTTATAAAAAGTTTTTCATTTGTTCAATATTATCTAAAGATCACGTCCCATGACCAGGTAAGACTACTTTTAGGTAAATGTAAATATTATCACAAGATAGTTTTGTGGATGAAATAGATCCTTATGAGCCGATGAAAACGCAAATTTACAAACCGAAAACATGAATATATAATCCTTTGTTTCTTTTGTGTTGCTTTTTATGCTGGTAAGTTATATGCAGTTTTATGATTTAGTTTTCTGTGCTTCGCATTTCATCATTAACTGCAATTTGGAGTTTCAATAAATATTCCACTATAATCTTCCTAAGCGATCTTAGATTGTATAAAAATATCGACGCTGAATAAAATTTGTTACACAGATTTACTTTAGTTAATCTATTGTATATAATTATAATTCAATTATTAATTGTTTCATAATTTTGTATATCAAAGCATCCGTATTTTTATTGCAAAGCAAATCTTAAGCAATGTTTTGTATTTTTCCCCATAACTTGTCAAGAATCATCTGGCAGACATTAAAAGGAATACAGGGACAGTATTTTACAAATAGTAACCAAAAAGAATACTCATTTATCATTTTTCATTTTATCTTTGTATGAAATGCAATTTTTTGTATTTGTATAAAATATAAGACATTTATCGAAGCGTGAATCAGCTCAAAACGATTAACGATTTTCATTTCATTCTTAAGAATCTTAATTAAAAGTATTTTCACTACATATTAGAGAGTTTTTGCATGCCGTATTTTTATAATACGGTATTTTTTTCTCCTTAGCGCGCACGCTCATAAGAAACATTATTACAGCTACGCAGGCGAAATTTCCTATGAGCATGCGCGCTAGGGAGAAAAAAATACCGTATGCAAAAACTCTCTAATAATATAAATTTGAGAACGTTAAGCTTATATTTTATTAACTACTATTGCACAATATTTGCAACAAATGTGTTTGCTAAGAAAGTTCAAGTTTTGTAGCAATACTTCATTGAGTAGCTTCCTAGAAAGTGTAAATAATTAGCAACGAAGAAGTTTCGGGTTTAAATGACGGACTTAAACTGAAAGCTGCACACACTTTTCTTGACCGCATGAAATGGAAGACGCTGAATGAGGTCCAAATTATAAGTACTGTATTCCCAGAAAAAAAATCAAATTCGTAGAAAACGGCGAGTAAAATTTATCTCTCAATAAAGTCTTTTAACACTTTCGCTGCCGTTTACTTGGGGATGTGTTGATAGTTATCACCCCGCTGTAGAAATGGGTTTTCCCAGAAGGTGACTTACTTTTATAACGAACAGAATTGAAAAGTGGCAATAAAACATTATTGCATTTATTATACTGATAAGTAATACGTAGTTCTTTCCTGATAGAATATTTTGAATACGTACCAGAGCATTATAGACATCGAATTCCTGAATGCCATATTATGAATGCCGAGTGATGTGTAAAAATGAAACAAAATATTTTTGTACGATATTTTATCACTAACAAATATTTAGTATGAATGAATTATTATAAGTCAGTTACAACGATATTATTAATGCAAACAATATTTTGAAACATGGACCTGATGGCCGAGTGGATAGCACTCTGTCACTCGGAACCACAGGTTAAGGTTTCGAGTCCCGGCGGTGTCATGGATGTTTGCAGTGATTCGGAATCCACTTTAAACCACTACTCCGCGTCCGTAGCTTATCTTCTAAGTAAGTAACGTCGGTGCAGTCCTTGCTTATGGCTTGAAAGACAACTGTTTAAGTACTTTCCAGTTGTATTTGAAAAAAATGTATTCAGAAACATTTTATTTGTGGGTCATCTTCGCATCTGTATCATAATTAGCATCATTCGGGCACTCGTCGGAAAGCTCGGTCAACACATTTGCTACTTCATCATCTATTAGAAGCTTATTAGATCACTTTTTTTTATGGGTGGGGAGCATGAAGGCCATATAAAACTATCGCCTCTACAACTCATATGGCAAGATTTAGAAACCTTAAAACTTTACAAACAGCTTAGAACTTTTACTCCACACCATGCCAAGCAGACATCTAGCATATATTACTTATTGAACGAAGTCGAAATGAAGAGGCACAGATTTTCCCACTAGAATGCGTGACTGGCAAATGAGACATCACTCCTCATCATACACAAGGGCACAAACATATACATACATACATACAAATATATATGTATAAATATATGTATATAGAGAGATAAGATATGTTGATATACATACACTTACACTTTTTCAAAGTAATATTTCCATTAAATAACTTTTAAGATAGATATTTGCAGATAGCATAAAAGGATGTCTCATTAAAATATTAATGACTCACAATTTTAATATACAAAATCAATTCAATTCTTCTGAAACTATTTAAAAAATAAAATTATTGCGAATGTTAAAATTAACGTTGGCTCACGCTTCAGCACAACAGGCATTCAGAAACTTTTCATTTGCGTCAAGCATATTGCATGATCGAAAATATAAACTAAGCAAACAGTTAATAACTCACAATACCGCTTACTTAATTTAATTTAAATAACAAAGTAAAATAGCTGTGAGATGTAACTTTAATTATAAAAACAATGTAACAGCACTATTTGTATACCCTTGAATATATATATATATATATCCATTATATATCAAAATATATCAGTAGGTTCAAAGTTAGAACTCCCTTTAAACATACTTTAAAACTTTTTTATATTAGATAAATTAAAAATTATCGCAAAAAAGTAAAACCTTTTAGATGAAAAAGACATCAATGTCTAGTCAAATTATTTATAAACAAAGCATTAAACACCTTAGTTATATTGCATAATTATATATTGCTATCATTAAACTACATCAAAGATTACATTACTAACTTTCATCTACACCAATCCTTTCAAATACCTCTTTAAGGATGAAATGCATTTAAAAATACGTGTCAATAGTCTAAAAATGCGGAGGACAAATAATGTAAAAAACGTCGTCATAGAAAGATGTCGCCACATAGACAATTTGAAAGCACACCATTTCACTCAAAGAACTTTTTAACATAGAAGTGTATACATAAACTGTATTTAATTATCATTATTTTAGCATGATACGCGTATATATTAAATTACCATTGAAAGGTAAAGATAATTTTCCACGTTAACCTCTCAAGCTGTATTTTACACTGAAGTGACAAAAGTCATGGGATACCTCTTAATATCGTGTCGGTCCTCCTTTCGCCCGGCGAAGTGCAGCAACTCGACGTGGCATGGTCTCAACAAGTCGTTGGAAGTCTTCTGCAGGAATATTGAGCCATGCTGTCTCGATAGACGTCCATAATTGTGAAAGCGTTGATGGTGCAGGATTTTGGGCACAAACAGACCTCTCGATGATGTCCCATAAATGCTCGATGGGATTCATGTCGGGCAATCTAGGTGGCCAGATCATTCGTTAGAATTGTCCAGAATGTTCTTCAAACCAATCGCGAACAGTTGTGGCCCGGTGACATGGCGCATTGTCATCCATAAAAATACCATCGTTGTTTGGGTACATGAAGTCCATGAAAGGCCGCAAGTGATCTCCAAGTAGCTGAACATAAGCATTTCCAGTCAATGTTCGGTCCAGTCGCACCAGAGGACCAAGTCCATGCCATGAAAAAACAGCCCACACCATTACGGAGCCACCACCGGCTTGAACAGTGCCTTGCTGACAGTTTGGGTCCATGGCTTCGTGGGGTCTGCGCCACACTCGAACCCTACCATCAGCTCTTACCAACTGAAATCGTGACTCATCGGACCAGGCCACGGTTTTCCATTCATCTAGGGACCAACCGATATGCTCACGTGCCCACGAGAGTCGCTGCAAGCGATGTCGTTCTGTCAGTAAAAGCACTCGAGTCGGTCTTCTGCTGGAATAGCCCAAGAAAGCCAAATTTCTCAGCACAGTTCTAACAGACAAGTCCCTTGTACGTCCCACATTGATTTCTGCGGTTATTTGACGCAGTGTTGCTTGTCTGTTAGAATTTACGACTCTTTGCAGACGTCGCCGGTCTCGGTCGTTAAGTGCAGGCGGTTGACCACTGCGCTGTCCATGGTGGGATGTTATGCCTGAAATTTCATACTCTCGGCACACTCTTGACACAGTGGATCTGGGAATGTTGAATTCCCTAACGATTTCCGAAATGGCATGACCCATGCGTCTAGCTCCAACTAACATTCCGCGTTCAAAGTCTGTTAATTCCCGTCGTGCGGTCATCATCACGTCAAAACCTCTTCACATGAATAACTTGAACAGAAAGGAAAGCTCTGTGCATTTATGCCTGTTCTACGTGATGCTACTGCCATCTGAAAATTTGCATATTGCTATCCCATGACTTTTGTCACTTCAGTGTAATGTGCATTCCAATCCATTCAAAGGATTGCTTTCACTAAAAATACAATCATTGATTTAATCATAACTTACGTAACTGTATTTTTAACTACACTAATGGCCATTAAAATTCCTACACCAAGAAGAAATGCAGATAACAAAATGATATTTATTGGACAAATATATTATACCGGAAAATAATAAGTGATTAAATTTTCAAGAAATTTGGGTGCGTAGATCCTGAGAAATCAGTACCCAGAACAACCACCTCTGGCAGTAAAAAGTAATAATAAAAAAAAATTTAAGTCAATTCCTACTTTTGCATTCTATTGCAGAAAGTCCTCTATAAATAATTTTCATTCATTTTTTTAAGTTTATCTGGCGCCATCTATTGGTAGATAGATGCAACTTAAATCTAAAACAAACTAAAATTAATTAATTAAATTTAATTACTGAATTAATATTTGAAAAAGATGTATTAACATCCAGTGTCATCCACTACACGTTAAAAAAAATGTATTTGAACTTGAGTGGAGGAATAAAAAGTAATTTAATAACGATTGAAAATTTGAACAAGACATATATAGGGAGAGTGTGAACTAATAGTAGGAATTGAATAACAGCACTTATACGCCTGGGCATTGAGTCAAATAGATATTTATATAACAACATCAGCTAACTTAACTACAATTTGGTAGCGCGAATACAAATTGAAAAGTGTATAAAAGATATGTTACCATCAGTAATTACCAGGTTGACAACGTTGCGGATTCTCACGTCATATCCAGTCAAAGAACTTTTTCTCGGAAGAGTTGCGTTCTATTGCATATAACTCGAGCCGTTTATCTGCACTTTAAACACATGTTACAAACTGAGATCCTGAGAAATCAGTACCCTGAACAACCACTTTTTGCAGCAATAACAACACTTATACGACTGGACATTGAGTCAAACAGATATTTATACAACAATATTAGCTAACTTAACTAACTATAATTTGGTAGCGCGGATACAATTTGCAAAATGTATAAAAGATATGTTACCATTAGTGATTACCAGGTTGACAACTTCATGACGATTCTTAAGTCATATCCAGTCAACTACACTACTGGCCATTAAAATTGCTACACGATGAAGAAATACAGATAGCTAAAGGATATTTATTGGACAAATATATTATACTGGAAATAACAAGCTATTAAATTTTCAAGAAATTTGGGTGCATAGATCCTGAGAAATCAGTACCCAGAACAACTAGCTCTGGCAGTAATAACAGCACTAATACGACTGGACATTGAGTCAAACAGATATTTACACAGTTTCAGTCACATTAATGTGACCACCACCTACTTTCGATGTCAACGTGAAATAACCAATCACAAAAGGCATGTGGCAGCACATTACAGTGGAGTGGATATAAAGAATACCACTTAAACACCACTTAATATACCACCTTCCACACTTCACTTAATGCCAGAATATACAAGAGTATATATTCTGGCTTTTGACAGGTGGTCACATTAATGTGACTGGACTCTGTATATAACAATATTAGCTAACTTAACTATAATTTGGTAGCGCGGATACAATTTGCAAAATGTATAAAAG
>BPLQ01006428.1:205433-222930 GCA_021605075.1 Caerostris darwini
TATGTTACCATTAGTGATTACCAGGTTGACAACTTCATGACGATTCTCAAGTCATATCCAGTCAAAGAACTTTTTCTCAGAAGAGTTGCATCTATTGCGTATAACTGGAGCCGTTTATCTACACTTTAAACACACGTTACAAACTAAGATCCTGAGAAATCAATACCCAGAACAACCACTTCTTGCAGCAATAACAGCACTTATACGATTGGACATTGAGTCAAACAGATATTTATATAACAACATTAGCTAACTTAACTTTAATTTGGTAGCGCGGATACAATTTGCAAAAGGTATAAAAGATATGTTACCATTAGTGATTACCAAGTTAACAACTTCATGACGATTTCTTCTTCTTCTTCATCATATCCAGTCAAAGAACTTTTTCTCGGAAGAGTTGCCCTCTATTGCGTATAACTTCGAGCCGTTTATCTACTACACTTTAAGCAGATCTTACAAACAGTGTTAAGAGACACCGCAATGCCACCGGCAGACACTCATGGCTCAGACACCCCCGAAACGTTGTTAACGTATGGCCATTGCTGCGTGAACGGTTATTTACCTTGGCGCTCCACCTCCGTACCGCGTCTTCGCCCCCCCCCCCCCCCCAGGGCCGGGGGGGGGGGGTGCGGTCTCTTAAAAAGAAATAAAGCGCGTCTTTTACCTTTTAATTTCCGACGTTTTACTCAGAACTGCAGTTTTGGAAGCGAGCCATCACGTGGAGAGCTACATCCCTCCCACCCCACCCCACCCCCAGTTCTTCTTCAAGAGAGTTTTCATCGTCTCCTAAGGAGGCTCGAGAGCCCGATAAAAGGAAGTTAGTGCGTGAAGATGAGACTTAAAACGCGTCTTCCGTGAATGTAAGAAAAGATACCGCAAGCGTTGGTGCGGAGAGTTCGTTAGTTCTTATACTTGGATATCTTTGTGTTTGTGGACGAAGGTAAAGCAAGACTTTGTATTAAGCGATTGCTTTTGGCATCCATATTCAAATCTCACGAATATTATTCACAGTTATTAATTATATTCATCGAAATTTGATTTTGTATAGAAAAAATTATTAATTCATTTCCTAGTCTAATTTTAAACAATTCCACTGAAATTCTTAAGTTAAATACGTGCATGGTTATTTCCAACATTTAAAATTCTTCCTCAGATGGGAAAAAGAAACAGCAAGCATTGGATAGGGGCGGGGGGGGGGGGTTTCGTATAAATTTAAAGATCTTATTCTTTGGCGCCTTTTTGTGTATGGACAACGAAGAACTGGTTTGAATTAAGCAGTACAGTTTGCCATCTCTAATTATCCAGACTGAAACGTTGATCATCTATAATCATTAAAAGTGCATCGGACAAAAATTCTTTTGACACTAAGTTACCCGTGTTGAAAAATGATTGATCCATTGACATTCCTCAGAATATTATTTAAATTAATTCCGCTTCAATTCCTCATCTTAATAGATGTTGATGTTTCAACAATTTCATACAAATTTTTACCGTTCCTCACTTATATTTCCTTGTCTGATACGAAATGTAATTAGAAAAGCAAATGTGGTTTTTTTATTCTCATTTATTACACTCAAAATTCAATGAGCCAATACAAGAACAATAAAAATATTAACATTTATCAAACTATTTATATTTTTTTATCAGCAGTATAAAAAAATTAATAGACGAGGTTTATATAGAGTTATAAAGAAATTTGTAAAGCCCGTGTGAGTCCGAGTTAGAATAGCCCCACTGTAGACCCTGCATGTCATAAAAAACGATTAAAATGGGTATCCAGTGCCCGGGGTATAACCGGGTGGGGTAAAGTCAGTCTTTCTCCTTTTGGGTCCTCCATGTCTTTGTGCCACAAAGTAAAGGACAAAAAGAAACTGCATTTTTGTTTACCCTTTATTCGGATTTATGGACTTGGTCTAGATGTTGTTGTCGACCAAGTGAAATAAGAAACAACAACAGAAATTTGTAAAAACAGAATTAATGGAAACAGTAGGAAATTTTATGATTTAATATTGATAATTATTCAGTATCAATCCATGTCCTAAATTCTACAAAAATACAATGTTAAAATTTAACTTGATTTTTAATAGAACAGAAAAATATTAAAAAACTAAAATATATCCGTAATATAAAATGTTTACAGTCCATATTTCATGACATTAATAGACTACATCGAGAAGAGATATATTTACCTGGAATTTTTTTTGAGCGATGTCCCCATTTTTGCTATAAGAGAAAAAGTCAGAAAATGGTAACGTTCGAACATGTTGTTATTTAAAAGTATCTGTCATTCAAAATAAAGTTAGTTGAATGAAAATAACTTAGATTGAACTAATTTTTATTAGGTTCTTTAAATCTCGAAGTATAATTTAAATTTTAGTGGACGGTTTCATTAATAATGTTACCTAATATCTCAACGTGTTTATAACACTGAAATTAATTTGATATTTCAAACATTGCTATGTTCTAGTATGCTCTATTGGGTCCTGATGGCCCAGTGGCTAGCGCTCTGGCGCTCAGTACCACGGGTTTCGGTTTCGAACCGATGTTTGTAGTAGTTCAGAATCCACTTTAAAACGTAGGTCCCGGTCTAATACGATCGTAGAGCGTTGTCCCAAATCATGCGTCCATTCAACTTCACCCACATCATTCCCAAACTGTAAAGGGACAACTCAGCTCTAGGCACAGTGATGTGGTGTGGCATAGTAGTAGTAATATGCTCTATTGATTTTCTCATCCGAACTGTACAAGCTGACGCGAACGTTAGTTATTAGAGGTTTTGCATAACGTATTTTTATAATACGGTATTTTTTTCTCCCCAGCGCGCATGCTCATAGGAAACATTATTACAGATACGCATGCGCAATTTAATATGAGCATGCGCGCTAGGGAGAAAAAAGTACCGCATTACAAAAATACGTTATGCAAAAACTCTCTATTCTGGGACTAAGTTGGACTATGATGGATTTATGGGAGTCGGAATTAGATGAAAGATAAAAAGAATAGTAGTTAAGAGAAAAACGGGAAGGCTTTTACGTCTGATCTTCAAATGGTAACCTTTTTTTTTTGTGATAATTTTTTTTTTCATTTTAAAATAAGCATTAATTAAAAATAAAAAATTTCTTTCAACCGTCGGTTTCAATTTATATATTCAAAATCCATATATATACCGTCCCATATATATTTCAGGACACTGAAAGACTTTACTGAGAAGAGATATGTGGAATTCTTTTTGAGGGATGGCAACATTCGAATGTGTTGTTATTTAGAAGTATCTGTCATTCAAAAAAGAGTTAGTTGAATGAAAATAATTTAGATTGAACTAATTTTTATTAGGTCCTTTAAATTTCAAAGTATAATTTAAATGTCAGTTTCACTAATATTGCTTACCTAATAGCTCGGTGTGTTTATAACAGTGAAATTAATGCTTGATTTTCACATCCTAACTGCACAAGCTGATGCGAACGTTAGTTATTCTGCGACTAACTTGGACTATGATGGATTTGCAAATTGATGAGAGTCGGAATTAGATGAAAGATAAGAAAATAGAAATTAAAAGAAAAACTTTTACGTCTGATATTAGAGTGGTAATCTTTTTTTTTCCGTCACAATTTTAAAATAGGCATTAATTAAAAATAAAAAATCTCTTTCACCCGTCGGTTTCAATATAGGAACATCATTTGCCAACGTCACAGATGTGTCATCCAATTGAAGAGATTTTTCTCACTTTTTAGCGTATGTATTTGCTTTGGAACAGCCGAACCCTTCTTCGAAATTACCTTCAAAATGTGTCTTTTTCCCAGGACCCCGAAATAGCACTAATTAAAGCTACAGAAGTGTGTCTGTTTCAGCGAGAATCTTCCGAGAAGTGGCTGCTTTAAAGACCTTTTTCTGTGAGGTTGCTTCCTGGGCAAGAGTTGGGTTCAGAAACCTTGCAGAGTGGAACCCACAGATCTGACAAGGGAGACAATGATAAGGATTGAAAATTAGATTTAGCCGAGACCATAATTTATGAAAGCATGCATTTTGAAGTTTTAAAATGATATTTGGAATCTATTAAATGTAAAATCAACTAGAATAACATACTAGTATACTAGAGTTTCTTTATAGGAGGATATAATTACAGATTTTAGGGAATATTATTTCAAAATATCATCAAAGTATAACGTTTAAATAACGGTAGTTATTCTGGGACTAACTTGGATTATGATGGATTTGCAAATTGATGGGAGTTGGAATTAGATGAAAGATTTAGAAAATAGAAATTAAGACTTTTACGTCTGATATCTGAGTGGTGAGTTTTTTTATCGTGACGATTTTAAAATTAACATTAATTAAAAATAAAGAAAGTCTCTTTCAACCGTCGGTTTCAATATAGGAACACCCTCTGCCAACGTCACAGATGTGTCATGCAATTGAAGAGATTTTTCTCACTTTTTTGCGTATATATTTGCTTTGGAACAGCCGAACCCTTCTTCCAAATTACCTTCAAAATGTGTCTTTTTCCCTAGGAACCGAAATAGCACTAATTAAGCGACAGAAGTTTCAGCGAGAATCTTCCGAGAAGTGGCTGCATTAAAGGACCTTTTTCTGTGAGGTTGCTTCCTGGGTTCAGAAACCTTGCGAAGTCTGACAAGGGAGACGATGATAAGGATTGAAAGTTAGATTTTGATGGCAATCTTGTGGTTTTACATTTTGATGGAAGGAGATACGGTACTTTTTCTTGGTATTTTTAATATTTACTTGAAGGGTGTAATCTCTGACATCTGTTCCGAGATTCGTAAATTACTTTCTGAAAGAGATTGCAGTGGGAATAAAAAGGATGAACAAAACTTTTGTTGATTGTGGCATGAAAATATGATGCATCAACATTATTCATAATCACCATGTGGTTTGGTCTTGACGGTCTCTACTGTCATTTTTTTGCACACATTGGGTTAATTAAGCCGGTACCTACAGTTTAACCAAGACCAGTATTTACGAAAGCATGAATTTTAAAGTATTAAATTGATGTTTGGTAACTAACTCAATGCTTTTTAAATCATGCATTTTTTTAAAAATAATTTTCCAAGTATTAAATTAGTTATAACGTTTCTCATTAACGTACAGTTAAAAAAAAATTAGATTCCTTTTGATTGTTTTCTAGTATATTCATATATAGTTATGCAACTTAATATAAATTCATACTTTAAAAATGACAAAATATTTCAGGACTGAATATGGTTTTATATAGAGAAAGAGAAAAAACTCCCCAGAGAAAAGTGATTTTCAAATATATCTGTTTTCTGAATATGTTTTTTGCAAACATTGCCTTCCATTAGTTCTATAATAATAGCAGTAAGGGAATATTTAAACAATAACTATTGACGAATGGATACAGTAAGTTATGTTGTAGAGACCAACATTTCTATCCAAATCAATGTTTCATTGTTTTGACATGTTTTTCAATTTTTAAGTAAACCTAATTATAATTTTTATTCTTATTTCATTCGTTGATAGAAATCGCTTTGTTTCAGTGAAATATCAACACATTGTAAAAGTAAAATGGAAAGAGAGAGAGAGAGAGTCAAAGATCGAGTTGCAATTGTTCAGTTCTTGATGCATCTAAAGAAAAACGAAAAGGTGCAATGACGTCAGCTGCAATGAAAATTCAACAGAAGGACTTTATCAATAATTTGGAAACATGATGCCAAAAGTAATTGCCAAGGTAAATCTTATCTAATGTTTATTCTTTGAAAAAATAAAACTGTAGATGTAAGATTATGGAAAAAAATTAGCAGAATAGTCTATAAGTTCAACAGCTTACGAAATTGAAGTTCATAAATAAACATCATTCCGAATTTTGAAAAAAAAAAGGAAAATCGATAAAACGAAGAAATCCGTATCCATTTTAAACTCACGCAATTTAATTGCTCATTTTAAGCAAAACTTTCCAGTCATGGAATCCTATCTACAAGTTTAAAATGCAGTAACGAGGTTATTGAAAAATCCATAAATCATCTGAACATTCAAAATAAAAAAATTAGGAGTAATATTTTTTAATTTATTATTCAATTTAATCCAGATTTTGGATAATAACTGTTGCGTTCTATATTTATTTTCTTTTACTACTACAATTATGGGATAAAGTATATCAGTTTAGACCCGGCTAAATATGTCTTGCAAGCCAGTTTTAATAACATTTTTTTTTTCAAATTCCTATTTGTGTTTTAGCTTTTATTCATATTGCTTATTTTAAAAACGTAATATTATTTTTTAGTCATCGAAACGTCACAAGTGAATATTTTAAAATTTTATTTTCTTACAATCCTGCACAAGCCTTGAATTTATGTAGTAGATTTCGGGTCTTCTTCACACCAGACCTATTCAGATTATTAGCTCAACGTTCACAACAACACCTCTTCCTAATCCCCTGTTTTCATTGGATCTTTATTATTATTGTCATCGACATTATGTGCCTATACAACTTCAACCACATTCACAAAACTGTTGAATCCTTATCAGACGAAATTTTTTGTTACCTTCAGTGCAGACCAAACAGCCGCTGACTCTCAAATAACGAATTCATTGCCAAACACCATACAATCAGAGCATACTGTCCCTGTTGAATGTAATAAAGCAGAACAAAACCTCAGTATGAAAGTAAACTCGTTTGAGATACGCTTAAAAGAGCATATTAGCTTTAAACATAGTGATATCGTGATGTGTAATAATAGCTGGTAATCAAACCAGACCACTCTTCAAACACCATACAATCAGCACATGATGTTCCAGTTGAATGTAAGAAAGCAGGACGAAGCATCAGTATCAAAGTAAGCCCTCCTGAGATAAGCTTAAAAGAGCTCATCAGCTTTAGGCAGAATGATGTCGCGTGATTTAATAACAGCTGGGATTCAAATCAAACCACTTTTCCAATCAGTCAAAACATGCTCTTACTGCTGAGTGTCAGAAAGCAAAAAGGAAACATCAACATGCCCCGCTATATGTAGGTCTCCTTCACGCTTAAGCCCGCTTTATTCCAAGCCAACTACCTGCAAGGCTTAATCAAGTATTTGGAGCAGAACGTACCCCTCGACACCGCTTCTTGTCGCACCCGACACTTTTTGATTATAATTACTAAAAATATGATTCCCTCCAATCTCTGTCGCAAAGTTTCCAGGCCATGACCTCGTGGTCGTTGATCATTTTCAGCCTTTAAAAAAAAAGATGATGGCGAACGCATCTTTTTTTTTCATGTTACCTGTCGGTTTAGAAGCAGATGTATAAAAAAAAATAAACTAAAAGGTTGCTCTTGGAATAATCCGCCTGAGATACGCTTAAAAGCGTATATCAGTTTTCGGCAGAGTGATTTGGTGTGGCTTAATAATAGTTGGAAATCAAACCAAACCACTCTTCAAACACCATATAATCAAAACATGTTATTCTTGTTCAGTGTCAGAAAGCAGAACTAAACCTCAGTATGAAAGTAAGCTCGTAGTGATGTCGTGTGATAATAGTTGGGAATTAAATCAATAATAGATGGGAATTAAATCAAACCGTTCTTCCAAACACCATACAATCAGGACATGATGTATGAAAGCAGAACGAAACATCAATATGAAAGTAAGCCTGACATAAGTTTAAAAGAGAATATCAGCTTTAGGCAGACTGATGTCGTGCGATGTAATAACAGTTGGGAATCAAATCAAACCACTCTTCAAACAAAATAAAATAACATGCTGTTCCTATTCAGTGTCAGAAAGCAAAATGAAAGCTCAGTATGAAAGTAATCTCGTTTGAGATACGCTTAAAACACCATATCAACCTTAGTTTTAGTTTAATAACAGTTGGGAATCAAATCAAACCACTCTTCAGACATCATACAATCAAAACATACTGTTCCTGTTGAATGTACGAAAGCAGAACGAAATATCAATAGGAAAGTAGGCTCGTTTGAGATGCGCCTAAAAGAACACATCATCTTTAGGCAGAATGATGTCGCGTGATTTAATAACAGCTGGGAATCAAATCAAACCACTTTTCCAACCAGTCAAAACATGCCGTTGCTGCTGAGTGTCAGAAAGCAAAAAGGAAACATCAACATGCGCCGCTATATGTAGGTCTCCTTCACGCTTAAGCCCGCTTTATTCTTCCTGCTTTTAAGCCAAGTACCTGTAAGGCTTAATCAAGTATTTGGAGCAGAACGTACCCCTCGACACCGCGCGACACTTTTTGATCATAATTACTAAAAATATGATTCGCTCCAATCTCTGTTGCAGAGTTTCCAGGCCATGACCTCGTGGTCGTTGATCATTTTGAGCCTTAAAAAAAAAAGATGATGGCGAACGCATCTTTTTTTTTTTTCATGTTACCTGTCAGGTTTAGAAGCAGATGTACAAAAAAGAATAAACTAAAAAGGTTGCTCTTGGAATAATAGCAAAGAAAATAGGATGTCTGCTGCTGCTGTCGGCGTCTTTCAAAGGGGATTCGGGAATGATTTAGAACTCCGTCGCACGATAAGGCATTCGGGAAGATGCATGCTAAGATGGGTGTATTTCTGGATGTTTTTGTTTGCGAAAAATTTTATAGTGATTTTTTTAAGAAAGTTGTTTCTTTCTTCTTATAATTGCTATCTCAAGAACAAAAAAAATTAGATGCATTATGTTATTAATGATTTTCATAATAATAGTTTTTTTCAATTCCTTCTATTAGCTCACACTCTCCCTATATATATATCTTGCTCAAATTTTCAATCGTTCATAAAATACTTTTTATTCATCCACTCAAGTTCAAATACATTTTTTTGAACTTGTAGTGGATGATATTGGATGTTAATACAGTTTTTTTTTCAAATATTAATTCAGTCATTAAATTTAATTAATTAATTTTAGTTTTTTTAGATTTAAATTGCATGTATCTACCCATAGATGGCGCCAGATACACTTATAAAATGAATGAAAATTATTTATAAAGGACTTTTTGCAATTGAGTGAAAAAAAAAGTAGGAATTGACTTAAAAAAAAATTTTTTTTTACATTACTTGTTTTTCCTTATAATTGCTATCTCAGGAATAAATAAAAAATTAGATGTATTATATTATTAAGGATTTTTATAATATTTTTTTTAATATGAATGCTTTTCGTTCATAAGACTTCCAATAAACACCCTTAGTATAATAGTTTATTGAAAATTTCATTAGAGAAATAATACCTTGATGAGTAAAAATAGAAAAGAGGGGTTGCGAATAGATCTCAAAGTAAATTTGTCAAGGAAAGGAAAATCAAGAAAATATTCTCATGCATAAACAGAGTGTAAAAGTAGCAGAGGGCAGCTATAAGTAGATCTAAAAGACCACACATGAGACAACTAAGAAAATATTCTCATAACAAGACTTTAAGAAATGTAATGGAAAAACTATAAAAAAATCAATTGAAAAAGAAAACTGAAAAAAAGGTGTGAAAAACAAATCGTTTAATTTAATTAAAAAAACTTAAAAGGTCTCATTTTATGCAGGGTTATTCAGTGGTCTTGGGAGAAACTTTGAGCATAGATCAATCAATACCGATCGATACCGTACTAATAATCAATAGCATAGATCAATGAATACTCATCAATTCGTAGTAATAATCAATGGCATAGATCAATCGGTACCCTTTAATATCACACTAAAAATAAATAACATAGATCAAGCAATATCGCACTAATCCATACCATAGATCAATCAATATCGCACTAATCCATACCATAGATCAATCAATACCATCAATATCGTACTAAAAATCAATACCATATATCTATCAATGCCGATCAATACCAAACTATTAATCAGATCAATCAATACCATCAATATCATACTAAAAATCAATATCATAGATCAATCAATACCGACTAATAATCAATCAATATCGACTAATACAGATGAATACCGTACTATTAATCAATACCATAGATCGATCAATACCGTACTAAAACTCAATAGCTTAGATCAACTATCACCATAAATTGTAAACAAATAATGAATTTTTAATGAAATTATAATCAACTTATTGAGGAAACCTAATAAATACATTTTAATTAATATACTGCTTGCACGGAAAAAAAAGTGGAGAGCATGTATGCTTAATATGCTTCATTTTCTGTATTCATTTTCAGGTAAGCGGATTTTATTCTATTATAAGAAATTGTATGAAAATACTTTTAGGGTTTTTCTTAAAAAACGTGAATGTTAGTCAGCAGCTTCAACTATTTCCCAAATTCAAAAGATCAATCGTACTAATAATCGATACCATAGATCAATCAATACCCATTAATAGTGTACTAATCATCCACACCATAGATCAATCAATACCGTACTAATAATACATACTATAGATCAATCATTACCCATTAATAGCGTACGCCTTCAACTGTTTCCCGAATATAAAACTCATGTTTGGGATGCTTAGCTTGATGGTGAAGATTTGGGTTCCTTCCAAGTAGTACAGCGATGCATTTAGTCTTTCGGCATTCGTTCTGCTGTAATAAAAACTTTTTTGTTTTTGTTTCAAACAGCGAATCTTAATGACAACAAACGCCAAAAGATTGCATCTTGTTACAAATAATGCATCGCCATATTCTTTCATTACTTTTGAGTGTTAAAAGTGTTTTCCCGCAATAAATTTTGAAAAGATACTGCAGTTACCGCCTTGCATTTGTAAAGAAACTATTCTAAGAAAATTCCTTTTTATGTATTTCTCTGAAGCATTCCTTTGAAACTTAGAAGTTGAGCGAGAGAACAAATGCAGCCACTCGACAAAGAGTTTGTTTTTATTCATAATTCAATTTCCTTCTATTAGCTCACACTCTCCCTATATATATCTTGTTCATATTTTCAATCGTTCTTAAAACACTTTTTAGTCATCCATCAAGTTCAAATAAATTTTTTTTGAACTTGTAGTGGATGACACTAGATGTTAATACAGTTTTTTTTTCAAATATTAATTCAGTAATTAAATTTAATTAATTAATTTTAGTTTTTTTAGATTTAAGTTGCATATATCTACGCCAGATGGGGCCCGTAAACTTAAAAAAAAATGAATGAACATTTTTTATAAAGCACTTTCTGCAATATAGTGGGAAAAAAAGTAGGAATTGACTTAAATTTTTTCTTTATATTACTTGTTTTAAGTTCTTTCTCTCTCACATACACACTTTCCATCTCTCTCACTCATTTATTAACATGTTTCATTTTCCATTTTGTTCCCTCCTTGACTCAGACTAGAACCCAGAATGAAAAAAGAAATTTTTTTCCAGCGATCTACAAGCTACGCCACTGACAGTATTTATTCCTAAATTTATATCCTGCTAAATATCTTATGTAAGAGAAATTTTTTTTTCTCTCATATAAAACTAAAATTAAATTTAATGAATGAATTGATATTTGAAAAAAAAAAATATATAAAAATTATTTAAAAAAAAAATAAAAAAAAAAAAAATTATATTAACATCCAATGTCATCTACTACAAGTTAAAAAAAAAAAAAATGCATTTGAACTTGGAGTGGATGAATAAAAATTATTTTATGAACGATTGGAAATGTGAACAAGATATATATAGGGAGAGTGTGAGCTAATAGAAGGAACTGAATGATCTGAAAGATAATTTTTTGATGAATTTAAACAATAGAAAAAAAAGTATCTCCAATTCCATTTATTTTAGAGTTTATGTTTTACAGTTGCAATGACGCTATTTTCTAAGATTAAACTGCTAGTTTGACACGTTTTGTTAAATAAACACTCATGGAATGAGAGGTAATATTTAAAATTTAGTGACATTATCACTGAAAGTCTTTACAAGAATTCTGCAATCACTTAAGCGTATTTTTTTCCATTATTTTTGACATATTAAACGACATAGAGGAAATGCTTCCCTAAATCTAATAAATTAATTTAAGGTTATAAAAATACAATAATTACTCTAATTATGTAATTATTACATTAATAATACGATAATTACAATAATTTCATAGTTTTTAAGGAAGATTAACTGATCGCTGACAGTTACTGTAAAAATGGATTTTCATTAGGTACAAAAATTTCAACATCGTATATACAAGCAAATCAGAAATCTCCTGCGCACTCATTCTTCTAATTGGTTAATGTTTAATGCCGTGAGATTTTAGTATCCCTTGGAAACTGTCTGTTAGTCATTTAGGTGTATGCGTCTCCCTTTTAAAGAGATTAAAAATTAACTGCACCATGAAAGTATGCCTCAATAGTAGGATGGATTGATTAATAACTCATCAACATCATCGGCGCAATAGCCCCACAGTCGGCCAGGGCCGTCTGCCTACTCACAGATTTCGAAACAGGAGATGCTTTCTTTTTACGGGGTAGGGTTGTCAGCCCTACTCCTAAACAATTATATTAGACTGAGAACTACGGTTTTAAATGGATCCACTACAGGCATCCATGGCAGCGCGGTACTCGAACTCGAAACCTATGGCACTGAGATCCAGAGCGCTAGTCACTCCCCCATCACGCCCCTGAGTAATAACTATTTGATCTAAATTGTAAATTTATATAATTTTTTTTTTAAATAAAGGACATGAACTTTTATATCCATATTTCTTATTTTAATCCTCCGTGAAAACGTACGTAAATGAATGAATAAATAAATAAATTAATTAAAATTAAAATTAAAAAAAAATAATAATAAAAATAACAAAAAAAATAATTAAGAATAAAAAAAAAAAAAATAATGAATAATAAAAAAAAAATGAATAATAAAAAAATAATAAATAATAAATAAAACTATTACAAAATGACGATTGTGCGAAATTTATGCAATAAAAAAATTATTAGAAACGATTTTTAAAAACTGATTTCATTTCACTTTTTTATCAATTGCATTTGTTCCTATTCATGCATATTTTCTGTATGCGCATTAAAAAGAAGTGAGATTACTAAGAGACCAAGAGAAGTTTCTCACATCACTTCCTCTCGATGCTGTACATCAAAGATTCGATCCGAAAGATAACTTTTTTTTAAGGGGCTTTATTCCAAAAAAGAACCCGAATTCCAGCGCGCGCTCCCGACCGAACTCAGAGAAAAAGTTTGCGGTGGAAGACGATCACTTCGATAACGATCCCGCTCACTGGGGTGTGGAAAGAATCACTTCTGAAGGAGGGAGGGGGATTCGAGAACTGTATTATTAGTCGATCCCAGATTGTAAAAGGTCTATTTTTAGCATCCCAGGAAACCCCCAGCCACAAACAACGCCGCTGTAGCTATTATTGTCGTCTGCAGTTAAGTTGGTTACTGGGATGTCTGTTTGCTACTTTTTTACGCGCACAATCGTCGTGTCGCTTCGGTTTTGGTGGGGATTCGAAAAATTATGTTTTAATTATTAATTTATAAATTTATTTTAATTTAATTTAATTTAAATTTATTTATTTTTATTTATTTATTAATTTTTTTAATTTAATTTTAATTATTTATTTATATTTATTTATTATTTTTTTAATTTAATTTAAATTTATTTATTTATTAATTTCTTGCATGAATTCGCCTATTGCATGAATAGGCGAAATAGGCAATAAATCAGTAAAGGAATGTTTATTAATTCCTACAATTAGTTCACACTCTCCCTATATATATATCTTGTTCAAATTTTCAATCGTTCATAAAATACTTTTCATTCATCCACTCGAGTTCAAATACATTTTTTTTTTGAACTCGTAGTGGATGACACTGGATGTGAATACGGTTTTTCAAATATTAATTCAATCATTAAATTTTAATTAATTAATTTCTGTTTTTTTTTTTATTTTTATTTTTATTTATTTATTTTTTTTTTATTTAAGTTGCATGTATCTAATAATAGATGGCGCCAGATATAAGTGGAAAATTTCAACTTTATTTATAAAGGATTTTCTGCAATAGAGTGAAAAAAAAGTAGGAATTGACTTTAATTTTTTTTCAACATTACATCTGATTGACTACAATCGTGGATTTAAAAAAAAAAAAAATAAGAGAAATTTTCTCTTAACTTCAGTATGTCTGTAGTAGGTTAAAAAAAAGTAAAATCAAAACAAAGAAGAAAATGATAATGGATACCAAAATTATTTTTGAGGAAAATATGTTTGTTCTAAAAGCATCGGTCATTTTACTTAATACACATGAAGACATTGGTTTTACATCTATGAGCAGTGATAGAAAACTGAAAAAAGACATTTAATACTTCATGGCAGACTTCGTTTCATGACTACAAATGCCTTTACAACAACCAATATGTTAATTAATAAAACTGATGCGGAGTAGATAACCAAGTTTGGAGTAACCAAATGCGGAGTAGGTCCCCCTAAAAGCCTTCCCGGAAGACACTGTCGTGCTTCTTCGATTGACATGGACCCAAGTCAGACTTCTACCTATGGGTGCTCCTTCACAGCAGAAGCTGAACAGAACATCCTTTCCCTCCATCTATGTCCTCCCCGCGTTTGAGTACACTAAGGATTAAACACAACAACAACACGAATAAAAACAATTTAATTTTATTATTTTAAATTTTTTTCATGCGTTCTCAATGTATGAAGCAAAATTAATGATGTTTATAGAACAATCTTATTTTCTAAAAAAATGTTTTTTTGTATCTATGATGGTTTTATTCTTTACTTGAATTTAATTTCTTTTAAAATTTTTTTTTTAATTTACTACAGACAGACTAAGTTAGAAGGAAATTTCTCTTACTTTTAATAAATGCATGATTGGAGATATTCAAAAAATAAGAATTGAATAAAATTTTCAATTTATCATCTATTTGTTATATTAATTTTTTGTAAAAAATTTTAATTCATTTCTAATTTTGTGATACTGAAATATTTTACAGTGAAATAGCGATTCGAGTACATGTTTAAACTTTAGCGAATTAAATCTTTAAAACTGTTAAAATATTTTTACGAAATGAAAATTAAAGGTCACTACTTGGATACGATTAAATGTTAAAAGAAGCAGCAAGAAACAATGAAATTCAAAAAACGTTATGGTAATTTGAACATGTATATACACACATATACATCAAACTGACTTTTGATTCAACAAAATGAATGTCTATTGTGTCATTTGCTAATTTATTTTGGCATCCTTGACACGAAATTTTGCTCTGAACTCGCCGATTCAAAGCTTCTAATGGGGCAGTACCAGCCAAAAAAGAAATGCGCTGCATCGAATTTCCTCACTCTTGTTTACCTTGAAATGATGAATGTCACGAAGTCCTCGTTTAGGTGCGAAAACGAGACAAATATTTACAATAAACCACTCAATAATTCTCAGACAAAATCGAGCTGAAATGGTGTGGGTTGACATTGGAAGGCATTCAAATTTTGGTAGCAAAAACTGTCACTTTGTACATTATTTTGAAAAGTGTGGAAATCTTAAGTGTTCACGGGACAGAGTTTAAATGCATAATCTATTCACTCTCGTGAAAAGAAGTACAGGGAACAGTCATGGACATAAATCTTTTTTTTCAATCTATTAGCTCACACTCTCCCTATATTTATCTTGTTCAAATTTTCAATTCTTAATGAAATGTTTTTGATTCATCCACTCACGTTCAAATGCATTTTTTTTGAACTTGTAGAGGATGACACTGGATGTTAATACAGTTTTTGCAAATATTAATTCATTAATTTTAGTTTTTTTTTTAGATTTAAGTTGTACGTATCTACCAATAGATGGCGCCAGATAAACTTCAAAAAAAATGAATGAAAATTATTTGTAAAGAACTTTCTGCAATAGAGTGAAAAAAAATAGGAATTGACTTAAAAATTTTTTTTTATATTATATTTATATATAGATTGTCCAAATTTTCAATCGTTCATAAAATACTTCTTATTCATCCACTCAAGTTCTAATACATTTTTTTGGAACTTGTAGTGGATGACACTTGGTGTTAATACAGTTTTTTTCAAATATTCATTCATTCATTCATTAAATTAAATTAATTAATTTTAGTTTTATACGGGAGAAAAAAAATTTCTCTTATATAAGTTATTTAGCAGGAAATAAATTGGGGAATCAATACCGTCAGTGGCGAAGCGTGTAGATCGCTGGAAAAAGTTTTCTTTTTTCAGTCTGGGTTCTAGTCTGAGTCCAAATGGAAAATGAAACTTGTGAATAAATGAGTGAGATGGAAAGTGTGTTATGAGAGAGAGAGAATTTCTTCTGACTTAAGAAAATGAATAAAAATTATTTATAAAGGACTTTGTGCAACATAATGAAAAAGAAGTTGGAATTGACTTAAATTTTTTTTATATATATATTACTCGTTTCTTACGATTTTGTATATCTGGCGGCTTGTTGGATATGCAACATATGACTGGACATGCAAGATTGGAATGAATATATATGCCAGATACTATATGTCGAATATATGATTTCACAACAAGCATAATATTGGATGAGCAAGAAAGTACGTTGAGATTTTACAATGCATTTAAATGGTAAAAATGAAAATTATTTTCTTATCAACCCAATAATTTCTAATCTTGGTGCATACAAAAAAAGAAAATACAATGTTCTTTTTTTTCCTTTTATAAAGGTCAGTCATAATATTGGCAGAAATTAAAGTTTATTTCAAAAAAGCATTTTTTTCTCATGAAATTAATAATTTTTATTCCGAAAGGCGTATCAATTAAAAGTCTCATGTCGGAGTGTAATATTTTCAATAGGGTCAATACTTTGAAAAAAATGTCAATATTTAAAAAAATATATATTGAAAGTCCTATCGGCACGACAAAAGAAAAGCGGCCTATTAAACTTTTTCTGTTCACTTATGTATTTTGTGGCCATGAAAGTAAATAAAATTAATCTCACACGAGAGTGAAATTTAGTCGAGAATGATAATAAAAGTCGCAAGAAATAAATGAACATTAAAAAAGACAAAATATGTGTGAGATTTACGAAAAAGATGACGCATAAGAAATTTTTGTAATAAATATCATGACTGTAGAAGACTTTTATTCCTTTACGATTGTATTATTTTCAAAAATACACTAAAAGATAAAGGGCGTCCAAACTTTTTAGCCTGAGGGAAACACTAACTACGACAAGTAAGTTCCAAGGACTGAATTGGATAATCATACCAACATATTGTAGTTTTCAATTATACTCAAGTTTTCGTTTCGGATCTAGCCGAGAGTGATGTAATATATAAAGCGCGGTGCATGGATCATGACTTCTTTTCCGCTTTCGGAACTACTTGTATGTGTGAAAAAAAAGAAAACATTCTCCAAAATGAAATGTATCCAAAAAACTGTTTACAGATCTCAGTTACCTGATAAGCATTTGAAGTTGCAGCCACTAGCAAACTGGATCCACACAACTGTAAAAACAAGTGTCAGTGAAAAGTTGCGGCTATGCAAATCTCATTAATCATAACTTTTAATTTCGATGTGTAAATTATCAGAATACATAACTTATTAAAAGATTTTAGGGCAAATCTCCTATCATGAACTTAAAAAAAAAAAAAAAAAAAAAAAAAAAAA
>BPLQ01006428.1:223030-250210 GCA_021605075.1 Caerostris darwini
GAGGATTGAGATCACCCACTTGGGATTAATGAAGATTCCCCCCTCAAACCAATTGCATGAGGTGAACTCCGAGATGCAGAATCTAACCAATGAAGCAAATTGAAATGAAGTATAAGCAAGTAATATAAAATTTTTTTTTTTTAAAAGTCAATTCCTACTTTTTTTCCATTCTATTGCAGAAAGTCCTTTATAAATAATTGTCATTCATTTTTTTTTAAGTTTATCTGGCGCCCTCTATGGGTAGATATATTCAAATTAAATCTTAAAAAAAACTAAAATTAATTAATTAAATTTAATTACTGCATTAATATTTGAAAAAAACTGTATTAACATCCAGTGTCATCCACTGCAAGTTAAAAAAAAATGTATTTTAACTTGAATGGATGAATAAGAAGTGTTTTATGAACGATTGGAAATGTGAACAAGATATATATAGGAGAGTGTGAGCTAATAGAAGGAATTAAAAAAAAAACTAATATCATAAACCACTAAAACTAAACTACTAGTTAAAATATTCAGTTTTATTATGTCAGTTATTGTTTCTTAATGGATTGTTACATAAAAACATTTGATGATTATTTTGTATGATTTACTTACATTGTACAATTTACAATGTAGTAAAAATTAACTGTGGCGGATAGATGTTTAACCAGATGTTTGATGCTCGCGAGCTTGTGTCGGCCCGCGAGCCATAGTTTGGAGTCTCCTTGTGTGGTTGCTTGAAGAAATTATTCTTTTATTTTTATGTTTATATATATTCGATAATAGGTCCAATTGTCTAGCGCTCTGGCCATTGGCACCATAGGCTTCAGGTTCAAATACTGGCGGTGGAGTGGGGGGTTAGTAGCACGGAATCCACGTTAAACTGTAGCTCCCGGTCTAATTAGCCCGAAGTGTGCCATACAGCGATACGCCAAAAAATGATCGTAGAGCGACAAACCAAATGAAATCGATAATAGATCTTTGATGCAAATGTTGAGAGTAGGAGTCAGGGGTCAAGCATTTTTGAAGGAGTCAGAGTTCTGGAATAGATTAAAAATCCGATTCTTTTATAAAAATAATTTTTATTTTTCCAAAAAACCAGGAATTAATGTGAAAATTAAATGCTATGGTGGCAATTCAACTGCATCCTTTAATCATACAAAACCAGTGACAGTGACGGATTTATCATCACACCAATTAATAGTCCAAAACTTTTCTCAGTAGTGAGGCTTATAAAAAATCTACAAGGAGAGAAGAACTTATTGAAGATGTTCCATTATTTAGAACATGAAAGATTTAATGTATTACAAATATAGCATCTTTGTGGTCAAAATGTATACTTTTACTTTGCCTTTCTTAAGCTATTTCAACAATAGTATGTCCAATAGGTATTTTATATTTACAGGATATATTCATTTTTTGTAAGCAAATTGAGAGTACAAGAATGTCTTTTAAAGGAGTTCAAATATTATAATTCTAAATTTGTAAAAAAAAAAAAAAATGTTTTGCAACGAAAAAACCGCTTCGTATATATAAGAATTCAATAAAAGTGATTGAATTTTATTTCATAAAATCATTTAAATCCGTTAGTAAAATTCATATAAAATTACGTAAAAGTGTTAGGAATCGTGAGTTGGCATAAAAAATTTGAGCCAGGAGTCGATGTAATACCGACTTAGGAGACGTTTTTTTTTTTCGCCTATTCCACATCCCTGCGTTGATTTATGTGTTTTCATTTGTATGTTTTTATACATGCATGTGTGATTTTCTCTTGCTACAACATTTTTTTGGGAAATTAGGCATCGAGAAAAACTATTTATATATTTCAAACAAAATGAGTAGATAAATCCCACAATTTAAAAAAAGAATTTTAAGACTTCAAGATATTAATTGAAAATCTGTTTGTTAGAATTTTCATTGAAAATAAATGCCCTTACAGCTTTGAAATAGAAATGCGAATATTTTGAGAAAAAAAACTTTAAATACACTTTTAAAACGTCGTTAAGGAAAACCATATATTTTATACCAAACTGTGAATCCAATTTGAAATTTTACTTTTAATGCAACTAATTCTTGATAATATTATTTCTTGATCTGGGGTTCAATAGTTTATACTTTTAGAGCTGTCTGTTTAGTTGCCCTGTTAATAATTTTCAACAGAAATATTCAAGAGATTAAACGAGTTCAAGAGAGAAATTTGCGTAAAATGCATTTTGTTAATGTTCTGGGTTTTTATTTTTTTATTTCAAACATGTGAAAATTTGATAAAGCATTAATTGTTTAGTGAACATTAAAATGGAATTATGCATTAATAATGTCAACAATAACTGTTCAGTTTTGAAGCCTCATAACAGAAAATATATGAGCTCTTCATATTTATATGCAGATAAACACTCAAGGGATTCATTTTAACTAAATTAATACATTATTTGAATTTGATCTATGATAGGTTAGACTTTTCGTGTTATGAAATTAATTTTTGCTTCGCATCTTTTTGAGTTAGAACTGAAGAAGTTTTGGGAAATAGCAACTGTGGAATTACATCCAATGGTTAAGATCTACTGAGTAGTCGAAATATTCATTTTTGTTGAATTCATGATGTTCTCACACGGTATTTGTACCTCTAACCAATAGACATGGACAAAAAAATAATGTTTTTTTACATATTAATGAATGCGATGGTGTAGTTGTCAGCGATTGTTATTTACTGCTGTTTTACGAAATTTATTGAAATGTTCATGTCAATATGTTGTATTTGTATAATTTTATTGTTTATTTCAAGATTCATGATTGTTTTAATTTTCATAGGTCGAATAATATATCAGATTACTTGTATGCGTTTTCATTGGTGGTTTTTCTTTGATAAATGGCAAATCTTTCAGTGCTAATGGACATAACGAAACGAATTGGATACTATGATATGACAAAGTATGATTACAAACAGAAAAAAAAATATTGAAGTAAAAAAAAAAACCTGTTCGAAGGAAAGGTAAGATTTTTTTCAATACATCCCAAAAAATACGATAAAATAGCTGCCACAGGATAAACACGATAAAATAGTTGCCTATTTTCGCCTTGATTTTACCAAACTTTCAAATACGCAAATTAAAATTTTAAAAAAATTTCTAAGCTTATTTCTTCAAACAGTGTGAATTTTCTTTTTTCAATCTTTCTTTTTTACATTACTACAGATCGTATTATAGTTCAATTTGTACTTTGCTTTATTGCATATTGCTTAGTAATGCTCAGGTTATGAATTTTTTATTTATCAAACTTTTTTTATATTTTTTACGTTTTATTTTTCATAAAACTAAGAGTTGGATTCACGATATAAAATGCTTTAGACCAAAGTAATGTACTTTCGAATATTTTAAAATTCGTCTGATGTTAAGTTAGCATTCTTATGAATCACTTACAGTCTGTATGTAATATCAGTTAAAACTGTAAATCATTAAAATACCGGGAATAAACCCTCCGGTAAAATTATCCCCTGAGTCTTTTCTTATTTCTGACTTAAGTCTGTCTTAAGTCTTTCTGACTGATTCCTACTAAGTAGTTTTTTTACGCTTTACATCATTGGGTATCATTTTTTTAAGTATTTTTTTTTATAAAATTATTTGTATTGTTGAATTTTATTTGTTTAATTAGCGTTTTTTAGAAAATGATTTACATCGTTAAATTTTATTTCTTTGTTTTTTATAAAATGATTTAGATCGTTATATTTCATTTCTCTGTTTTTATAAAAGGATTTACATCGTTATATTTCATTTATCTGTTTTTATAAAACGATTTACATCGTTATATTTCACTTCTTAAAATGTCACATTAAAAGACACATCAATAATTAAAATAGAATTTAAGCAATCTCTAACAATTGAGCAAAATGATTTTTTTTTTAAATTTCATTTAAAGAAAAAGAAATCTATTTTTGTAACATGATTTTCCAGAGTAAATTTTATTTTTCGAATAAAGAAAAAAAAGACAAACTTATTTTATGTTGTGCACATTGTTGTGCATTAATGGGATTTTCTAAAATATCTTTATTTAATTTATTGCGAATGAAAGATGACAAACACAAAGAGAAAGTCATTGTAATGTTTATGAAAATAAAATTCGATATACTATAAAGCTCTTTACATCTCTAGAAATACTTAAACAATAAAAACTAAAGAATGTGCCTTTTCTATGTGTAACATCTTCACATGCTCTAAAATCAGCAGAAATAAATAATCAAAATCATTAACAGGCTGTTGCGGTTTTGTCCTGGCATTTTACATTGCTTGATCCAATTTCAGCGAACTTATTCCTTTGACTTATTGTCTATAATTTTTTATTTTAGAAACACATTGAAGGTTTTATTTTTATGCTTGTTGGTTTATGGAAAAGAGAATCAAAATTTTGATTCCGTATTCATATAAAATAAAATGCTCGTGCAGTTAATATAATAATTTTCTGCCTGTATCAATAATACACGATTAAACTTTTTTAAAAATTTAAAAAAATGCTTAAATCAAGCTTAAAAATGAAACTTAAAATCTCATGAGTTAAATTCCTGAGATTTAATAATTAATAATTAATGTTAGATGCAGATGTGATTTCATTAAATTGATTTTCTTGTTCATTTTGATTGTTTTACTAATGTGTGGTTGTTTCTTAAAATGTTTATTTATTTTATGAGATATTATAGAAAAGCAATAACTATACGGTAAATAAATCAATTAATCGAAATTGAGTAGAGTATAAAATTTTCAAATGACATGTTCTAAATTTATGTTTATTTACCATTTGGTCATTTTTATATTCAATTTATTTGAAATTGTTATTAGATAATTTTCTGATTTGTTTAATTATTTTTTCCAAACCCTACAAAACAAGCAATGAATCCATTTTTTTTCTCTCGTTCAAACGAAAGATAAAACTATTTATTGATTTTAAATGGCTGTAATGATTTAGAACCGTTAATATTCTATATTTTTCGAAAATATAATATTCTATATATTTGAAATAGTACTCGAAAACTAAAATTATTTAGGAAAATATATATAACTCTCTAGTGTTTTTAATACTTAAAAATGTGTTATAAATGTATTTTAACTATTTATTTAGAGGTTATTTTTAAAATGTTAACAAATATAAAAATGCAGAGGTTATATTCATACAAGAGTATAAATATTTTTCTAAATGCAGTCAAATGATTCACAACAAATCAGAGTTTTTTCTTATGTAGAACAAATAAACGCGAAATAAAAAAAATCATTACATAACAAAACAAAATAATTAAATCGATTCGTGATCTCGTCAACTAACTACTTAAAATTTTCTATATCAATGTTTTAGGAGAAAATATAAGAACGAACTCACCCTTTGACTTCATGGGGGGGGGGGGCTAAATGTTTTTCTTATCTCATATAAAAAAATTCTATTTGCCTTGTCATTCTTATTGCCTTCACTAATACCAGTAAAACACAGATTACCTCTCAAGGGATCCTTATTTTTTAGAGATCATTTTTTTTGTCCTTGTGAATACGTAAATAATTGTTTAATCATTTAGTTTATATTTTGTTAATTAAATTTAGCTTATATATTGTTTTATTTAAATTCTTGCAAGAAATCTTTTTATAATAGTGCATATTATACAAAGCAAAAGAAAAATTTATCCGCGAATTTTGATGATGTTGTGAAAATAACTTCTGTAAGAGCGTAAATTGCAATACAAATTGTCGCATTTTCATGCCATTTATGTAGCCTTTTAAACAAATTAAATGCTGTAGTGATTTGATAAAGTACAAGGAATCTTTTGGTGGAATCTTTATTTGTACAGTGTATTTGAAGAAGAAGACCGGATATCCAATATATTGGAAAAAATAGCATATAAAAGGTATTTTAATTGCATATCTATCTATCTATCTATCTCTCTACATATATATATACAATCGTGGTACAAGCTTAAACTCAGTATATTCTATTGTATATCTTAAAGTTGTCACTCCCAGAAGAAAATAATGAGAGATTAAACCTATGATTAGACCACTGTAATACAATGAATTAAATTATATATACATGACAATACATCATAAAAGACAAATTGTATTGCAAATAAAAATAAGTGAAAAGGTCTGATAAAACACATGAAAAACAATGATATAAAGCATCATTATTCACGATTGTTTAATTACCAATTTCTCACTTACCAATATCTGTTATGGAAACGGCAGGGTATATAACTGAATATTGCTCATTCTTTATATCATAAAATTTACTTATTGATTAACGTGAATATATTTTTGATAAAAGGTTCTTTTAATATTGTAAATAAATAATTATTTTAACGGATATAATAAAGGACAAATCCATTGAAATTAGAGTTTGAGAAGTAAAAAAGTTCTTTCATAAAAGCTCCCGGATTTTTCAATATCAATGACACGTGAACAAAGCAGTCAATATTTTACGAGGCAATTACTTCTGGTATTCGAAATTCTAGACCCGATTTCATTCTGATCCAAAAATCCATGTTTTCTTCCTGTCGGGAAACCAACAGAAGGATTCACTCTAGCTCAAAAATAAAAAGAAAGAAAATGAAACTTTAATACGATTTTTATGCTTGTAGTTATTTTTATGGATGGTTCATTTTATGAGTTCATGGTTGATTCACATGAATGCTATTTGAACTACAGATTTATGATGTAAAAGTAGATCACATATTCAACATGTCGCAATATTATTGCAATTGCAGTTTCAACTACTTCCAAGGTAAATAGACTCGCACAAATATTTCTCTTTTACACGTTGATTCTAAAACCTGTAGTATCTCTGTTCAAACAACACCTATTATCCATTTACTTCTGATGAATCTCCAAATAAACAATCTATTTCGACAAAGAAAAATAATTGTTAAATGCAAACGAATTTCCTGTTGACGTTTTAGGTGTGTTAACAATATTATTTTCATATATAGTGAATACACTAATATGTTATTAAAGGGACCCAAAAGAGACAAGAACATTAAATTATGATAAATATGAATTATAAATACGAGCAGGAAATAAAGACAAGTTAAGGCTACATAACTTGTATATCCTTGCTTTATAATGGCTTAGTTTTAGACATCATTTTACTAAACTATGTTCTAAAGAAATGTCATTTTACTTTGCGCCTTGGTTTTAGCAGTTAAATCCCAAATTATAGTCTCAACCTACGCGAGCTTTTCTAAACTTTTCTACCGGTTATTTTTTATTTGAAAGTAATGTTTTCACTTCGAAGGACTTTTATCGAAGAGGAAATTTTCCATCATTGTATTCCGAATTCGATCTATCAAATCTTCTAACGCCCGAATTCTTGATGTCACAATAAAAATTTAATATTTATATAAATTATTTTAATATCAATGTTTATCAATCCTAATATCAATTATGCGTATTTCAAACTAGATAATATGTCTATATCATTGGATAAGGTGAAGAAGAACTCTTTAATATAATCTGCTTTTTATCTCTCCTCATTCTCAAATGCCTCACTTCTTACCTCCAAAAAACAACTTTTTACAAAAGAATAGATAATTTTTATCCGGACTCTCTTCTGTATTGCAAAATAATATGAAGAGCCTTTGCATGTTTATTTACTTTTTCTTCAGATTCTACTTATACACAGAAGGAATTCTTTCACATATATTGGTTTCTGTACTTCACCTTTGAATGATCGAGTGATCTCTAAATCACAAAGTGTGTCCGGAATATTTCCATAATTTCACAAATGCCTCATTTCACTAACACACACACAAGACATCACATCAACAAACATCGATCTACAAAAATAATAATAAATTTCTATCAATGAAGTTGTGTTTCCAATTTTCGACGAAAATTAAAGAAAGAAAAAAGGAAAAAAAAAAAAAGTTTCATGCCATTTAAGATTTTTTTTTTTTGCCTTTTGCTACATATTCAAAAGGAAAGCTCTTGACATTTTTGAAACAACTTTTTTGGGATGAATTTTAAACAATTTATGTGTTAACTTTTCACTTTTGTCTGAGTTCGTAAATAACAGAGAATTTAATCGCAATTTCAATAGTTGACCACTATGATAAACTTTAGTACTTAACAACAAAAGTTCCATCAGATTGTAAAATAGACCTGTCTCGTCAACAATCCAAAAGTTACTAGAGTATTCTTAACTAAGTTCAAAACTTCAATTAAAAAGTCAATTCCTATTTCACTAGAAAAAGATGACAAAGTGTTTTCGTCCACTTTTAGGTTGAACTGTAGTAGACTCGTCAGAAGCAAACTTGCAAGTAATGTGAAGACACTTTTTAAAGTGGTGTCTATCCAACCATTTGGATTTATGAATATTTGAATTCCGGTTAAGAAGCAATTTTTATTATTTCTTGTTTCAAAACAGGGATATTTACAGGAGTGATTGTTGGGCGTACTTCTTGGAACCATTAGAAAAAGTAATTTTCTGATGATTTAAGGATGATGACTTCACATTTTTTTTTAAATTTTATTTTTAAAGTTTCCCCTTTTTGTGGATTTTGTTCCGCAATATCTGATAAATTTAAATTTGCAAAGTTTCGTTTAGAATGCCATTAATTTAGTCAAATAGATCTAACTGTACTTTTGAGTTTTGGGTTTACAGAAAAAAATGGAGATCATCAACAAAATCGTTTTTTTTTTGCCACAATTTCACCATTCAGGTGTAATGAAAAATTTCACAGAAATGTAATTTTCCTTTTAGAACTGTAGACCATAACATGGACCATAAAATCCAATCTTGTAAAGATATATTGGTGGGGAGTGATTCTAAGAATATGTCCTTTGTCATTTTCTTTCCTCTAAAAAAACGATGAATCTTTGATGCCTTAAGGCAAGCGCTGCACAGACGTTACTCACTTAGCACTACGCAGGAGGTGCTTGTAGATTGAAGATGAACTACAGACGCGGAGTAACAATACCCCCGAACGCTCTTCGATCCTGTTATACCGGGACCTACGGTTTAAAATGGATTCCGAACCACTACAAATATCCGTGGCACAGTCGGGACTCGAACCCGAAACCTGTGGTACAGAGCGCTAGCCACTCGGCCATGCAAGCCCAAATGCATAAATATTAAAATATACATTTTTTTTTGTATAGGAATGTAGCGTCGGAACCTACGTATTGAGGCACCAACATACTTCCAAACGAATTCCTCGCAACAACCAGACACAATGCGATGATTGATACCTGTCACGTGACGAGTTTCAAGTTCTCTATGAGGCAACCTCAATGTGCACTCTTCTTACTCTTTGTCTGCAATTGTGTTTTTCATTGGCGAGACTCCACTTGACTCAACTGAGGACCTTGTGTCTGCAAGCATGAGCGAAATGCCTGGCATCTTTGGAACTGTTCGCCAATCATTCCTACGACGCTGCCATAACTATTGCTGGTTGCCATTTTGAGGCATTTATTGTAAACATTGAATCAAAGAAGCACTTTGCAATAATGTTGTCATTAAGCAATGTTTTTCTTTTCTTGTCTCATTTTTTTGTGTTCGTGCTTTAAACCATCACTTCCGACCCTACAATCCCATATAAAAAATGTATGTTTCAGTAAGCTGTACCACCCCTCAAAGTTTGTCCCATGACCGTTGAATCACTATATATATTTCATTTTGGCGTAGCAAAATTGGTTTAGAGAACCCTGCGTTTTGTGCTTTAATTTTTTACCTACATATTTTAATGTCTACGAAAAAGTCTGCAACAATTTTTAATTTGATAATTAGAGCGTCAGTTCGAATTGTGGGCTCCAGCAACTCATAAGGAAATAAATTATTTGAAAGGGAAATACTCAAAAGAATATACATGGTTGTTCATTGTGAGCTGCACATCAAGATAAGTGGTAGACTAACCTTCATAATAGTAAGTGATCAATATTTGAAACACCAAAAAGAAAAGCTAAATTTATTATATTAATCTTATTTACCCTTTGTATCCCTTTTAACTTATCCTATATTGTAATATCGAATACCATTTTATGAAGGAAGGCCAGAAATAAGGAATGCATATTGAATGTCTTATGTATAGTTCGACTGTACTTTCAAGGCCTCGGTAATCCTTCCAAATAATTTAAATTTGTACAAAATCCAAAATAACGCACATTTTTAATATATCACAAATAATTCATATCGATTACTCACAAGAAACAGAAAGCAACTTAACGATTTAAATTGTTGCACGAAAAGCAAAATAAAAGGTAAAACTCCATTGTCATGTACCAAAGAGTAAAATGTTGCAACTTTATATTTAAATTATCAAATACTGTTGTAAAATTTTCTTGTTAACAATCTAAAATAAAATCTTTGAATTCATAAAATAAAATACAAATTAGAAGTTTTTTGAGTTGACTCATATCGAACACTCGCAGGAAACAGAAAGGAAGTCAATGACATAAATTGCTTCAAAAAAGGTAAAAATAATAAAAGGTAAATAAGTTCTTTGTGATGTACCAAAGAACAAAATGTTACAACTTCATATGCAAATCATCAGCTGCTGTTGCAGTTTTTTTTATTTACAAGCTAAAATAAAATCTTTCAGTTAATAAAATAAAACACAAATTAGAAAATTTTGAGTTGACTCATATCGATCACTCGCAAGAAACAGAAAGGAACTCAGCAACTTAAATATTTTCACAAAAAGTAAAAATAAAAGGTAAAACTCCATTGTGAAGTGTCAAAGAACAAAATTTTGCAACTTCACATGTAAATCATCAGCTGCTGTTGCACAAACTTTTTTTATTAACAAGCTTAATAATAAAACCTTTCAGTTCATAAAATAAAATACAAATTAGAAACTTTTGAGTTGATTGATATATCACTTGCACAAAATTCAAAGGAACTCAATGATTTAAATTTTTTCACGAAACGTAAAAATAAAAGGTAAAACTCCATTGTGATGCCCCAAAGAGCAAAATGCTGCAATTTTATATCTAAATCATCAACTACTGTTATGAGTTTTTTTTTATTAATAAACTAAAATAAAATCTTTCAATTCATAAAATAAAACTCAAATTAGAAACTTTTGAATCAACTAATATCGCAAGAAACAGAAAGGAACTCAATGACTTAAATTTTTTTCACAAAAGATAAAAGTAAAAGGTAAGTTTCCATTGTGATGTGCTGAATTTTATTATACTTATTCAAAATGCTGAAACTTTATAGCTAAACCATCGGCTATTGTTGTGAGGATTTTTTTTATGAACAAACTAAAATAAATCCTTTTAATTAATAAAATAAAACACAAATTAGAAACTTTTGAGTTGATTGATATCGATCACTTGCAAGAAATAGAAAACAATCTAAGATTTAAATTTTTAGACGAAAAGCAAAAAAAGGTAAAACTCCATTGTGATGTACCAAAGAGCAAAATGTTACAACTTCATATGTAAATCAACTACTGTTGTAAGATTATTTTTATTAACAAACTGAAATGAAATTTTTCAATTAATAAAATAAAATGCAAATTAGAAATTTTTGAGTTGATTGATGTCGATCGCTTGAAGGAAACTTTATGATTTAAGTTTTTTCACAAAATGCAAAAATAAAAGGTGATTGTATCAAAGAGCAAAATGTAGCAATTTTATATCTAAATCATTAGTTACTTGTGAGGTTTTTTTTTAACAATCTAAAATGAAATCTTTCAATTCACAAAATAAAATACAAATTAGAAAGTTTTGTTTTGTCATCTTTTTTTCGAACACGATATGTATATTTAGACTAAGAAGCTTATCTGCAAGATTTCGGTGTCAACCGAAATTCAATTTCTGCTAACTGGAACCGGTTGCACAACGGTATCAAATACACATAAAGCGCTCCGTCTTATCTCTTTAAATTGTTGTCGCTTGAACTCAAAAACAAAAATAGATCTTCAAGATTCTGAAAAACCCTTTGGCAGTAAAAGGTGTCCCTTTATGAAGGGGGGCAAGGGGTCGCTGAACTCCTCAACTCCTCTCAGTAAAACCCTTTCGCAAAAGGGGGCGGGAATGAAGGGGGAAAAAAAAAAAGAGAAAGGTTTCTTGCAATGTTTCAATTTCAGAACTGTCATCTACGGAGATGTCAAGTTGACACCGAGATGAAAAAAAAAAGTGTCTGTAAGAAAAGGGATGAGAATAAATTTGGCTACAATTTTGAAAAAAAAAAAATATTAGGAAAACGTTTGACTGCTTTTTTTAAAGAGTAAAGTAAGGGGTAATAGTCGCAGGAAAAAGGAATACTGTAATAGTCTACGAATGACAACGTAAGCAGTAATTGAATACGAGCAAAATTTCTAATGTAACGCTAAGATAATCTTACATTAGGATCTAAGCCTCATTACCATCAACTACTGCCATCCATCAGACTTTCTTTGTTCAAAATGACTTTCAAAAATCAAGAGTAATTCATTAAAGACGAAAATTTAAATGACTATTGGTCTTACTGCTCCATCATTGAAAAACAAGTTATATATATAAAAAAAATTTTAAAGTCAATTCCTACTTAGGTCAACAAAGAAAAATTCTATTTTAGTCACTTTTTATTAAATAATTACAATTAATATAACTATGTATATACTGTGACAGATGGTCAGAAATTAAGTGGCAAAATAGACAGCGAATTTCCTCGCAATTTATCTCGATCCTCGATGTCTGCTAAATATCTTACATAAGAGAAATTTTTTTCCTCCCATATGAAACTAAAATTAAGTAATTAAATTTAATGAATGAATTAATATTTGAAAAAACTGTATTAACATCCAGTGTCATCCACCACAAGTTAAAAAAAATGTATTTGAACTTGAGCGGATGACTAAACTGTATTTTATGAACGATTGAAAATTTGAACAAGATATATATATAGGGAGAGTGTGAACTAATAGTAGGAATTGAATTATATTATAAATACGGAAATTTATATGATAATGCCTCTCAATGATTTTGCCAAGGTCTGTATATGAATACGAGACACTTCATCTTGATGGCATTACTGTCACTGCTTTGGAAAAGGAGTAGATGGTGAAGATTGTCTCAAATCGATAGTCTAACTGCTTGATTGGAATTTCTAGTTTCTCTCCAATATGTCATCCGAATATTGGGCAATTTTGGAACTCTTCCCGGAAGACATTACTGTTCCCTCATCATCCTGAAAACAATGTTTACCCACCAAAGTAGTATCTCGAATTCTAAAGTATTAAAAAAATGAAGCAATTTCATGGGATATCGTAAAGAATAATAGAATAGAAACCATGGCATGGAAATTAAAAAACAGATAGTTGTTGTTGCTTCTTATCCCACTTGATAGACGGTAACATCTAGACCAAATCCAAGAACCAGTGTGGTCTTATGGAAGGAGGGAAAGGATGGGGACAGCTTCTGTTGTGATGGAGCACCCACAAATTGAAAGCTTCGAAAGAAGCTGAAAAAAGAGGGCAGTGCCTTCCGGGAGGGCATTTAGGGGAAACTATCTCCACGTTTGTATGTAGTAAGGAAGAAAATCCGGAAAAATTCTGCCATGTAGTCAGACTCACGAGGCAAGATGATGACCATCCCAAATGCCAGCGAGACACCTCGCTTTTTGAAACAGTGTCTACAACAAAGCAGCCAGCGGATTGAACCTCAACTCTGATGCTGGCCAGCGGTGTACGTTGCCACTGAACCACGAGTCGGGCGAAAACATATATTATTTAAATATGTTAATAATGAAAATGATTATGATAATGAGGTTAATATGAAAGAAGAAAAAGCAATAACACTTTAAGGATAGCGATTATGACAGATTATATTTTACAAAATTTAAAAATAAAAGTCCATGTATTTTTGTTTAAAAGAAAATTGCAATTAAGGTAGTTATTTATTCCAATAGATTAACGAATTAAAACAGTATCATACAAACAAACAAAAAAAAAGCAACATTCAAAATACACAAAGACGCCATAATGATATCAAAAAACTCAATTCTTAACACACTAATGCAAATTTTTAATTATTTTCCACAATAGAAACACATTTATATACAGATTTAAAACGAATTAATATCTATTTTTAAGAACGTGATTCAGTATTTTGAAGAAACGTTAAATTTCTGTTTTCTCCAAATGTTTGAAAAAACATTTGCAATTTTTAAAATTTGAAATAAAATATGCGATTATTAAGGTAGTAAAAGTTTAATGATTTTAACGAAAAAACGCCACAGATCACAGCAATTTGGAAAAAAATGCCAACGTTATCTTTATATGCTTTTTCAATTAATTCTGTTAGCTCACTCTCTCCCTATATATATCTTGTTCCAATTTTCAATCGTTCATAAAATACTTTTTATTCATCCACTCAAGTTCAAATAAATCTTTTTGAACTTGTAGTGGATGACACTGGATGTTAATACAGTTTTTTCAAATATTAATTCATTCATTAAATTTAATTAATTAATTTTAGTCTTTTTTAGATTAGAGTTGCATCTATCTACCAATAGATGGCGAAAGATAAATTTAAAAAAATGAATGAAAATTGTTAATAATGGAGTTTCTGCAATAGAGTGAAAAAAAAGTAGGAATTGACTTAAAATTTTTTTTTTTATATTACTTGTTATATTTTCTACTGAAAACAATTTCAATACTTTTATTTTGAAACATGACAAATTATTTTTAAGAAGCCTTACCTTTCCTAGTATACATAAACATTGACTTCATTTTAATGAATTCTCTCGTTATTTTAAGTTTTGAAACCGCTAATGATTTCCAGTTATTAGAATAGAAAAAATTTAAAATGAATTCAATTCTTTGAAAAACTGTTATTCTTTTTTTCGGCGAAATGAGACAAAAGTTGAAAGTAGAAGACGACCGAAAGTTTCGCAATTTCGCTTTTGACAATGCGGAAGGAATATTTTTAGAGCAAAGAAAAAAACCTTTCTGTGGTTTACCTGGATTTGAAATGACGGACCTCACCTGTCACCATCCGCGTAAAACCTAATTTAGTGGACACATAAACAGACTTAAAACAACCGGCGGTTTTCAAAGTATAGCAACAACAAAACACTTAAGGTTAAAAAACAATTCTAGCTTCAAATGCATGTTGCAGCGCATAAATACACGTGCAAATAGTGTAAATAAAAATACATTAAATTAAGCAATAAACTGTCATATTGTTTATAAATTATAAATATGTAATAATTTTCTATTATATAATTTCATCATCATTGGCGCAACAACCCAGTGTGGGCCAAGGCCGTCTACCTACTGGTAGATTTTGAGAAGAGAGATGTTTTTCTTTTTACAGGGTAGGAATTTTCAGCTCTACGCCCAACAGTCATATAAGATCGGGACCTACGGCTTAAAGTGGATTCCGAACCTCTAAACACATCCATGGTATCGCCGGGACTCGAACCCGAAGCCTGTGGTACCGAGCACCAGACACTCGGCCATTCATGCCCGTTATATAATTTAATATAACTAGATTTAGGCTTTGTCATATGAATTTATTATAAGGTTTTTTATTGTCCTCTTTGAACAAATTAAAAAAACAAAATTTTTGAACAAATAAATAAAAAAATAAACAATTAAACTAACTCAAGACAATTAAACTTGAAGTCCTTTTTCTTAAGATGCCTAGTAAATATGACATTTACTAGGCGTTTTAGCGCCATTGTTATATGACAATTATTTTCAAAAACTATAGTTTTTTTGTCTTGTGAGTAATGACGGTTTTTTATAATTTTTCTAGATGTATAATATGGATTTTATGTTTTCGAAATAGGGTTATGGAATACTCTTTAGTATGCAATTATTATTTTTTTTACCGATATTATTGAGGCACGTGGTGGTTCTTCTTTAATGTTGTCTCCAATTGTGACTTGACTGAATATTTCCTTCTCGTTATTTTAAGCTATCATTATTTTTCGTTCATAAATAATAAAAAAACATATTGTCCTGATGGCCGAGTGGTTAGCGCTCTCACTCTCAGTACCACGGGTTTGAGTCCTGGTGGTGCCTTAGATGTTTGTAGTGACTTATCCACTTTACACTTTAATCCACTTTACACTGTAGATCCCGGCCCAATAGGACCGTAGAAGGCTTAGGAGTCGTGTTTCTCGCGTTCGTAGCCTATCTTCAAGCTACACTTCCCCTCTGGGTAGTTCTAAATGAGTAACAGCAGTGCAGCCCTTACTTATGGCATAAAGATTAGCTATCTCTGATTTGCCTGTTGCATTAGAAGAACAACATGATAAAAAACATTAAGAAGTTATTTCATTTTTTTAAATTTAAAAACAAACTATGTTAATATATAAAGCGAAATTCAATTATAGTCATTACTTTTCGATTGAGTCAAGTAAGATAGATTTTTACGGAAGTCAAACAAAGGATGCCTATGACATTTCGGTAATTTAATAACAATTTACAAAATATTCGTTTTTCATTAAAAAAATTGATAACCTTTAATAACAATATTAAGTAAAATGCGAGACTTCAATCTATCAGACTATCCTTCTTGACTATCTCCCTCTCCCCCTAGTTTAATTTTATTTAAACTAAATAGTTACTTTTTACGTTTTTGCAGATTAATATCTATCAGAGCTAAATAACTTTAAAAAATATGTCCTATTTCAGAAATAACTCATCAAAAGCACCACATATATAGGTTATACACGTTTTTAAATGATGACATTTTTATTTTTACGCCATAAATGACTAACTCAAAATTAGTTTGTAACGCATTAAAATGTTCAGAACTTTTGAAAATAAAGCATCTTAAGGAATGAAGCTTATTTTTAATAAACTTAACTAAACATAATAAATGGAAGCAAATGATAAAACATTATTTTTATTTCTGTTTTATTTCCAGTCTGAAAATCGGATCTATTACATTTTACAATTGCAAATGTATTTGCTGAGCATTCGGACGTATATCCGAGTCATGGCAGCGATAATGAATTCATTCCTCCATAAAGTGCCCATGATATTTCGGATTGTATATCATTGCAACCAACTTATAATAATTTATTTATATTAAATATTTGTTCGTGATAAAGTATCATACAAAAATAATGGATTTTATCACTTGTTTTCCATATTTTACTTCATTTTTACACAACTCGCGGTAGTTCGCAGTATGGCCATTAGGAAATAATTGTACCACTAGTATTATCAAGCAGTGGTGCACAGTAAAATTATTCTATCTGGAAAAGCCTGAATATTAATTAGTAATCAGTTTCATACGCATGATCTTCTTTTACTACTACTGTTCAATATTTTTCTTTATAAAAAGTAATTCACCTTATGTGTAAACCGCATTTCTACGGTGGGGCGATAGTTATCAGTATATACTCAAGTGGCCTGCAGCAAAAGTGTTAAATTAGCATTTCGATTTGATGCTGTCCTTTGAAAAGTTCGCTTTTCTAAAAAGGATTTCATGGGTTTTACGAAATTAACAATTAAAAATTAAAAATAACAACTTAAATAAGTTTTTGTTAAAAGGAAATTTTTGAAACTACACATAAAAATGTATTAAGACAATGTACCCTATAGCATATCCAAATTTCTCAACAATATAGGCTAGCTTGGTGATATTTTTGCATGGTGTTAAGTGTAATGTGCAATTATACTAAGATTTAACTATTTAACTTTTGATGTGACATTTTATATATTTAAAATATCTGAATAAAAAGAAAGAAGAAAAAATATTTAAAATTTACCTTTAAAAATTGTAATAGAAATGAAGTTAATTAGAGCAGCATATAGTTAGGTTATGCTGAGTTTTTTTTTTTTTTTGTTAATTATTGTTATGGTACGAAAGTTACGACAAATAAGAGCGAAAAATCATCACTACAAATTTTATTCATAAAAATAGTTTGAAACTATTTAAACTTTAAAATTAGACTTCGTTGCACAATAAATAAATATATAAATAAAAATGATAAAAATCATAGTTGTAAGATAATATATTTAACGCCACATTAATCAATTTAAATGTGGTACATGCATTTATTTTTAATTTTAAAATTTTATTTGTATGGTTATTGTTTTGTAGATAAATAATTGATTCCTGGCTATTCTATTTCTACTATGACAAAAATTCCCTATCGCTGCATTATCATACAAAATCACGTGATTTTCAACATTTACATTATTCTATAATACATTATTCTGTAATATTTACATTATTACAAACAAGCATCATAACTAATGATAATCAACTTATTATCTTATGTTATAACATTTGGATTACTTGTTTATGTCGGATTCAACAATGATAGCTTTTATTTGCTCAAAAGAAATTCAACTAACAAGTAATATAACATTTTTTTTTTAAAGTCAATTCCTACTTTTTTTTCAGTATATTGCAGAAAGTTCTTTATAAATAATTTTTAATTTATTTTTTTAATTTTATCTGGCGCCATCTATTGATAGATATATTAAAATTAAAAATGAATTAATTAAATTTAATTACTGAATTAATATTTGAAAAAATTGTATTAACATCCAGTGTCATCTACTTCAAGTTAAAAAAAATGCATTTGAACTTGGGTGGATGAATAAAAAGTATTTTATGAACGATTGAAAATTTGAACAAGATATATATATAGGGAGAGTGTGAACTATAGTAGGAATTGAATAAAATACGTATAAATTGTGCAGAACCAAAATATTTGCAATTAAATGTTTTTTTATTAATTTTTTTTTCTGCGGATTCAGTAAGGATGGCTTTCAATCGTTCAAAACTAATTCAACTAATAAATACGAAACTAATAGAAAATTTCAACTAATAAATGCGTTTCGGAGGAAAACAATAATTTAGTTCAGAAAAGTGCACAAAGCCGTGTCTCCGTGCAATAATAATAGAATTAGACATAGGCCCGGGAATGAACTAATTTTATTCATAAAAGCAGTTTGAAGGAATTGAAACTTTAAAATTAGACTACGCTGTACAATAAATAAATAAATCTATAAATAAAAACGACAAAAATCATAGTTGTAAGTTAATATATTTAACGCCCCATTAACAAATTTGAATGTGATAAGTGCATTTATTTTTAGTTTGCATATTTATTGTTTTCTAGATAATTGGTTCCAGTCTGTACTATTTCTACTATGAAATTTCCTGTCGCTGTATTATCATGAAAAATCACGCGATTTTTAACCTTTACATTATTATATAATACATTATTCTGTAATTCTGTAATATTTACGTTATTAAAGACCAACCTCATAGCTAATGATAATTAACTTACTTATATTATCTTATAACATTTGGATTTTTATATCATATCTATTGGAAAAACATTATTTAATATATAAAGGAGATTGTTAGAAAAATAAAATACGTATACAAAATGTGCAGAACCAAAATATTTATTATACGTATTACAATATAAAATTTATTATTATGCGTATTACAATATAGAACATATTATTATACGTATTACAATATAGAACTTATCATTATACGTATTACAATATAAAATTTACTATTATATGTATTAAAAGTTACTATTATACGTATTACAATATAGAACTTATTATTATAAGTATTACAATATAAAACTTATTATTATACGAATCGCAATTTTTTTTTCGGATTCAACAATGATGGCTTTCAATCGCCCAAAACTAATTCAACTAATACATACGAAACTAATAATAGAAATTTCAACTAATAAATGCGTTTCTAAGGAAAACAATAATTTATAAAACTGCACAGAAGCCGTGTCTCCGTGCAATAATAGAATTAGACATAGGGCCCGGGAATGAGCTAATTTTAGCTCATAGCTACTGAGGGAATGACGCTACTTCTGTGACAGTGGGGCTCAGGGTCTCGATTGACGTAAGTCTGAACCCCTCCGAGGTCTTTCGGCTACGCCTTTAGGTGCAGAAAGAAATTCATATAAGAAAAAAAGAAGTCATAATTGCTTCTAGTTTTACCGACTTTTTCTTGGAAACCGAAAGTGAGAATCGGAAAATTGAATTTAAGTCGTATCACTGCCAGAATTAGTACAGTGCGTTTTACTATTTTGAAGCAGATCGCGTTGTACGTCGACTTGATGGTTTGGCAAGAGTGCAGAAATAATTAGGAAAAAAAGAAAAGAATAGTTTCGACAATTGCGATGGATTTGTTTGTGTTTAATGGAGGCTTCTTACAAAAAGAAAAGTTATTTAGTTCTTGTAATGCGAAGTATGCTGCTGTTGTTTTAAAGGAATCTGTGGATGTCCATGAGAGAATAGCTGATTTTTCTTTAAATAGAGCGTGTTTCATGTTAATAGTTTGGGAAGATTATAGTTAACGTTTTCTATGCTGATCTGGCGATAGCGTATAGTGCTAAAAAATGCTAAAAAAAAAAAAAAAACCAATCGCCAGAGTGTGGTGTGGCGTGATAACTCGGGGGTCAATTACACGTTTGCACGAGAAGTCTGTCTTAACATTTCGTCTTTGTTTCAATATGTTAGGTGTGTCTGTTGGAGTGGAGTTAAGGTTAGAAGCTAGTTTTAAAGGTGTGTGGTTTCGAATTTATAGCTTTATTAGCTACTAAAAAGTTCTGCAGGGCCTTTACGTTGCCCCCCCCCAAAAAAAATGCAATCTAATAAGCGTCTAACACATGATGAAATTGCAAATATGCTGACAGAGCTGTCGAATGAGTACGCTAGTGATGTTAGTTATAACAGCGATGTGAGGTGACCCACAAATAAAATGTGGAAAAATATTGAGTGCATTAATAATATCATTGTAATCAACTCATAAAAATACATTTATATTAAATATTTGTTAGTGATAAAGCATCATATAAAATTAATGCTTAATGTATCATTTAGGAAATAATTTTACTTCTAGTCGCTGTGATGCGTTGGCGCGTAATCAAGATATTTCATTAGAAAAAGTTTAAATATTACTTAATCACTAGCATGACACATATCATACTTTATTACTACTAATTCTGCTCCTTATAAAAAGTAAATGGCCTTCTGGGTAAAACCCATTTTTATGGCAGGACAATAACTATCCAGAAGCGAAAGTGTTAAAAAAATAGGATATCAAAAACAGCGAAAAATTTCTTATGTTTCTATAAAAAAAATCACTTCAAGTTATGAAAGTTTTCCAGATATTCAATATGTACATCCTTGGTGCCACTCCATACTTTACTTCTAAAATGTCCCTCTTACCGGTCTAGTCTCGGCATACTGAGACATTTGCGTAATGATTTAGAAAATTACAATTCGTCGCTATACGGTCATTTTGTGCACGCATTAAGTTAATTAGACCGGGACCTACGGTTTCAAATCGATTCCGAACCACCCACAAACAACCATGCCATCGCCAACCTGAAGCCCATGGTACCAAAGGCCATTTGGACATCAGGCCGATAGGACATTACGAGGAAGAATCACAAGTACAGTTTCTAGCTTTGATTTTAAATGATGAGACGATCACAGCAAGAGCATGATTTTATAATTAAAGTGCGCCATCTCGCCAAGAGTCACGGTATGGTGAAAGTATACCGCTCAAACATTCCTTTAAAGAAATGCAAAATCATAATAATAATAATAAATAAATAAAATATATTTTATTTTTTACATGAACAGCCTAGTGCTTAATATCTTATTTAAATACTTGTAAACAATACCCACAAGAGCTTAACATAGTCGATGTAGGACTTCATTTGAATTCGCTTCAGGTTTGTTGAAGTTCGCGAAAGAATCGAAAGAATTCCTCGAAGAATGGTATAGAGAGAAATAATAGAATAGGCGGAAGCATTCTTTTTCTTTGAAGTAGAGCGGAGTAAAAGAATAGAAACAGTGAGAGCCGTCTTTTTCAAAAGAACAAAGAAAAAAATAGACTCAGCAAAAGTGATCTTCTTCTGTAGAGTAGAATACAAAAAAGGAATAGAATTGGCTGATATCGAGAACTACCATGCATTTGATTCTGTATTTTTGATGTGATTTTTGTCCTGTTTTAAATTTATCTATTAGCTCACACTCTCCCTATATATATCTTGTTCACATTTTCAATCGTCAATAAAGATACTTTTTATTCATCCACTCAAGTTCAAATACATTTTTTTTTAACTTGCAGTGGAGGACACTGGATGTGAATACAGTTTATTTCAAATATTAATTCATTCATTAAATTTAATTCATTCATTTTAGTTTTTTTTAGATTTAAGTTGCATAATTATAGATAGTGTCAGATAAACTTCAAAAAATGAATGAGAATTATTTATAAATGACTTTCTGCAATAGAGTGAAAAAAAATAGGAATTGACTTAAATTTTTTTTTTTATATTACTTGTTTATTTCTTAACTTAATGCATTTTTATTTGCTTTATTACACGTATATTTATGCCTTGCAATACGAATTTGCAGCTATAATTTTTAACCTTAAGTGTTTTGTTGTTGCTATACTTCGAAAACCGCCGGTTGTTTTAAGTCTGTTTATGTGTCCACTAAATTAGGCTTTACGCGCATGATGACAGGCGAGATTCGTCATTTCAAATCCAGGTAAACCACAGAAAGGTTCTTTTTCTTACTCTAAAAAATTCCTTCCGCATTGTCAAAAGTGAAATTGCGAAAGTTTCTGTCGGCTTTTACTTTCAACTTTTGTCTCATTTCGTCGAAAAACGAATAACAGTTTTTCAAAGAATTGAAAAACTGTTTTTTTAAGTTTCATTTTTTTTTCTATTTAATATTGAGTTGTTTTTCTATTCTGATAACTGGAAATCATTAGCGGTTTGAACTTAAAACAAGTAACATAAAATTTTTTTTTAAAAGTCAATTCCTACCTTATTTTCACTCTATCGCAGAAAATCTTTTATAAATAATTTTCATTCATTTTTTTAAGTTTATCTGGCGCCATCATTCATCTGGCGACTTAAAATTTTTTTTTTTATATTACTTGTTTGAGAGTTATTGTTTGGCACTGAGGTAATAGAATTTTCGCAAATTTTCAGTTATTCAAGGATGTGGCCATGTGCAGTCCTAAGAAAAAAAGGGATGTGAAATAACAACCAATGAGAATACTTTTAAATCAGAGGACACCTGCTGCTTTTTCATTTCACATTTGAAGAAAACCAGAAAGATCCAACCAGGCAATACAAGATAAATTAATCTGCATATTTTCGTAGTAAAATGAAGTGAAAGAGAGAATAGGAACTAAACATAATATTAAGCTAAAGTTATTCTATTTCATCCAACAAAAAGTATTTGGCTTTTAAAGTTAATAATTCGTCGGATGTAGTGACACATTCGCAGTCATTTGTCCAAACATCTATCATCATGCGGATATCTCGTCTAAACTCGTATCTCCTTTCCTACTTTTTAATGTTCTGGTGAATTATGTAAAGATCTTCGTTGGCATTTTCACGGAACCAACTAAAACAAAGTTTTAGGAAGTTGAATTTTTAAATTTCACTTGCCAGTCAACTAGTTTAATTTCTTATCCTTGTTGTTTAAAGTAATAACATGTTGTTTACGAATGTCGGACATTTGTCCTACACATACCAATAGTATGTCAATGCTAATGGTGAATCATAATACTAATGGATATTGATGGGCAATTCAAATGCATAATGATTAATGAATAATGGCTAATACTAATGATTTTAAAATGACGGAAAGCACAAATTCTCATACTATTTGTGGTGGTGTTTGTTCTAAATAGTTGTGACAAAATGTCTTCGATTTGGTTTGGTTTGACGCTTTATGGTCATTTTATGCATACTTTGAGCTAATTAGACCGGAACCTACAGTTTAACGTGGAAATGTCCTAGGAGCCCACCCCGTAACAATGATTTTGCTACATGGTTGTCATATAGAAAACATCAATCTTCACAGTTGATAAGGGACAGGGACTAGCTTCTAATACATTTGTAGTAACATGTAGCGTTACTCGGGGAAAGGACTAGCTTTTAGCATATTTTGTCACCACCATTTTGAACAGCCATAAATAGTATTTGGAGAATTGACTTCTTCCTTCCTTCCAAAGAAAGAGTTAATGTACCCATTGGCACATAATCTTTCGATTCGCTTTCTCTGGTTCGAAACAAACAAAATTACACATAAATATTTGACAAAAACAGTGCATTGCAAATCCGCATAAGCATCATCTATCTACCGCTGGCCTAAAATTTATATATATTCTGAATTTTATGATCTATAATATGCACTTTAATATATATATATGTATGCATATAACTATATATGCCTTTTAATCATGCACACATGAGAAACAATGCAGCAGAAAAGAAAAAAATGCAGCTTAATCTGAAATTCAAAAAAAAATAAATAAATAAATAAATAAAAATAAAAATAATAAAATAATTAAAAATAAATATATAAAAATAAAAATAATTAAAATTAATTAATTAAAAAAAGAAATTATATTATATCAGCCTTTTTCCTTTATACATATAAGTGAAGTTCCTCTGAAAATTAGGAATGTAAAACAAAGCAATAACTGGATTATTACTGCAATTATTTAATTGTTGTCTAATAATTTGTATGATATGAAATTTAATATATTTTGCATCAGACTTCCGCATAAATAATGAAATTCTACATGAAATTAAGATGCGCGCAGTTACTGCTAATAATAAAGCCTTTTATTTTGAATTAGGAAAGCTGATGAAACCTAGAATCCTATCAAGAAGAACAAAACTGTTATCTTTCGAAACTTTTATTTACCTCCTCTTAGTTTATGTTGTTCATCACGAAAATAAAAAAAAAAATATATTTATGACACTTTGAACTCTTGAGGAGTATTTTTTGAAGAAATTAAAAAAAGAAAATGATTTCAACCGCAAACGGAGCAACATAATGTTATATTATATCTCGAAATACCACGTGTTATTCATATCATTCAACTTAGCCGTCTCAATTGGATTGCGCAGGAGGTGAAGGCTCAGACTTAGTAGAATGAATGTTGCTGAGGAGGACTGTTTAGCACTTAAAAAAATGGAACTCAGGTTTACTGGTTTACTCAGAGGTAGAAATGCCCAATACCGAATTCAGAAAACTTTGGTCCATTCTAAGCTGTGGTGCCATCGGTAATAATGATACAATACAATACAATAAAATACGAATGTTTATGTATTTTTAAGATAAGTTTTTAATATTTTTATTTTATACACTATTATTCTTTCAATGGAAAGGGATTTTTCATTATGAAACCAGCTAATTCGTTAAGAATTTTACTATGCGAATACTATTTTAGAATGAAAATAATGCTCCAAAAGAATTGTTTAACACATAACTTTGAATTCCCATTTATAATGAGATAAAATTTAGCAAATTCGAACTAAGCAGTCCGGTTTGATGTAATGAATGAATTCGTTTTTAAAAGAAGGGATTGCAACAAATGCCACAGACAATATAAACCTCAGTTGAATTTCATGCTAGTACATTCGGACATCGCCTGCAAGGTTCAACTAATTTCATTACAAAGATTAAATATTAATAAGAAAAAAAGATTTATTGGTCTTGAGTTTCAGAGATCTTTCCCGTTTATTGAAAATGATGTAAATTTAAAATTAACAACTGTAGAGGTAGCTCACAATTTCAGACAACAATCTTTAATCTGAAAGAAAATTTCATTTTTGATTTGTTTATTTTTAAAATATTTTTATTGAAAGCACATTGGTGAATCAGAATTTCTTTTATTATTGATATTATAGAAAATAAAGTTACACAATGTATCAATCATCCCATACATCATTTAATTAATATCAATTCTTTAATTTTTTATAGATGCCGCGAGCGTGTCTTACATAATTTTCATCACTGTATCTGACAGAATTTTGGACTTTTGCTGTCTTTAAGATATTTAGAGAATAATTAATCATTAGACAATAATTATTCTATTAACATTCTTATTAATGCTTAGTCAATAACGGTATTCTATTTTTTAAAAATATTATTGCTCTTGTTAATTTTTCCGCTCTACAATTAAATAATAACTGGCCCTCAATGTAACAAGGTTCAAGTCCCGGCGGTACCATGGATGTCTATAGTGGTTCGGAATCCACTTTAAACCGTAGATCCCTGTAGAGCGTTGGGAGCAAATGACCGTAGAGGGTTGGGCTAATAACCCTAGCCCGTAAAAACAAAACATCTCCTTTCTCGAAATTTTCCAGTAGGCAGACGCCATTGGTCCACAACAGGGCTATTGCGCCACTGACAAGGATGACAATTAAATAACAGTTATTTTTCTTTACTTATTCGATTTTTAAGTATAATAGAATATGTTCTGTTCCGGCATATGGTGGATTCTTTGTTTTCATTTGCTAAAGGACCTTTTAGTCAATAAATCTCAAACAGATTTTAATACTTTTTTCATTTCCTTCTATTAGCTCGCACTCTCCCTATATATATATCTTGTTCCAATTTTCAATCGTTCATAAAATACTTTTTATTCATCCACTCGAGTTCAAATGCATTTTTTTTGGAACTTGTAGTGGATGACACTGGATGTTAATGCAGTTTTTTCAAATATTAATTCATTCATTAAATGTAATCCATTAATTTAAATTTTTTTTTAGATTTAAGTTGCATGTATCTACCAATAGATGGCGCCAGATAAACTTGAAAACAAACGAATGAAAATATTTATAAAGGACTTTCCGCAATATACTGGAAAAAAGTAGGAATTGACTTAAATTTTTTTTTTTATATTACTTGTTTTCAAGTTAAAATGATTTACAAAAATCCGAGAAGTTGAAAAACCTTAACGCATTAGCAGAAGAATCACAGCATGTGCGGACATCATCAACAACCGCAGCTGCCGCTCGCTCACTGGCCAAGGTTCAAAAGCAATTAGCGCGCACTTATCTGTTAATGAGAGTTTCTATTGATAGTCAACGGTGTTTTTTATGTGAAAAGGAAAACATTTGTGACTTAAAATAATCTAAACATTATTTTTGTGTCATTCTATTTCATTCTTTTTTTTACCCCACCTTTTTTGCGCATTACTTTACAAACCTAAGCAATGTGGTTTATTTATATGTTGCCTACTACATCCACGATGCGTACAAAATAAAAGGGGCATTTTAAAATTTGCTTCAGTTTATTAACACAGAATATGTTAAGAAATGTATTTCAAGGTTTTTCATATAGAATACGCTTTGTAGTTGTATCATTTGATTGAAAACGTAACACAATACTGATGAATACGTAATACAATAGTAGATTGAAAAAGATAGATTGAAAGCGTAATGCAATAGTAG
>BPLQ01006428.1:274418-284673 GCA_021605075.1 Caerostris darwini
AAATTATTACGATTATACGATATGATCAAATTATTACGATTATACGATTATTATTGATCATATTACGATCAATAAACTAAGGGTTTTTTTTTATAAAAGGGTTTGTTTTTAAATTTCTACTTTTAGTTCACACTCTCCCTATATATATCTTGTTCAAATTTTCTATCGTTCTTAAAATACTTTTTATTCATCCACTCAAGTTCAAATGCATTTTTTTTGAACATGTAGTGGATGACACTGGATGTGAATACAGTTTTTATCAAATATTAATTCCTTCATTAAATTTAATTCATTAATTTGAATTTTTTTTAGATTTAAGTTGCATGTATCTAATAATAGATGGCGCCAGATAAACTTAAAAAAATGAATTAAAATTATTTATAAAGGACTTTCTGCAATAGAGTGAAAAAGAAGTAGGAATTGTCTTAATTTTTTTTTTATATTACTTGTTTTTTATATAAAATTTTCAATGTAAAACTTTTTGCTACATTTGGGAAATCTATATTAATAAAGAAAAAAAATTACTAAGAAATATGAAAATTAAAAAAAAACAACCCATTTTGTTTCGTAATATTAATCTTAATATTTCTTTAAATCAGATTTTAATGTATCTTTTATTTAATTAAATTTTTTATAAACTATGAGAAAACAAATCTCTTCTAAACGTTTTCTTTTTCTGATGTAGATTTGTTAAGTAGACAGGAGAAAAATTTGCCCGAATTTTTATGTAAGCTCTAGTAAGTATGATCCATACTTACAATAATGAACAAAAAAAAATTAGATTTATTTAAATACTGGATCTGGGGCCTGAATGACCGAGTGGCTAACGCTCTGGCGCTCCGTGCCACAAGTATCGGGTTCGAACCCCAGCGGTGCCGTGGATGTTTGTAGTGGTTCGGAATCCACTTTAAACCGTAACTCCCGGTCCTAATAGGATCGTAGAGCATTTCGGGGGCATTGTTACTCCACGTCCGTATCTTCAAGTTACACGCGCCCCTTGGGAAATGCAAAGTGAGTAACGTCGGTGCAGCGCTTACTTTAACGCATCCAAGACCAAGCTGTCTAAGTGTTTGCTAGCTGCATTGGAACAAAAAAAAATACTGGATCTAAATGGAATGGATGTTTTATTAGAAAAAGTTAATGATATTTCTGGAGACCTGATGGCCGAGTAACTGGCTCTCTGTGCCACAATTTTCGAATTCGAGTCCCGACGGTGCCATGGATGTTTATAGTGGTTCGGAATCCACTTTAAACCGTAGGTCGTGATCTAATATGACTGTTGTGTGCTTGGTTGGCAACCCTACCCCTTGAAAAGAATAGCATCTCCTGTCTCGAAATCTGCCAGTCGGCAGACGATCTTGGCCCAACATGGGGTTGTTGCGTCACTGATGATAAAGAATGATATTTCATTAGATGTGATAGAAATGATGAAAATATATTTAGTTTTACAAGTGTAAGAACTTATTATAGAGATAACATTTTTAATCCATTATTCTCATTAATTTATTACTATTCAATAAGTTTTCAATGTCCCATTGAGAGGTCCATTCAGAGCCAGATTTTCCTATAGGCTAACAAGGCTTCAACCTAAGGCCTCAAGATCAAGAGGAGCCTACATTCAAATGGTTAGCAAAATTAGAATGACACTCTTCTAAAAACAGTAAACACCAAAACACTGACTCGAAAATAAGGAGAAATTCTACACATATGACCCAAAAGCAAACATAAAAATGTTATTGGTTAAGATCAACGCGTTCGTCTCATTGGGTCTGTTCGTTTCTATAGACTAGATTGCACCAAAGTATAGTTCATACGTTCAGTTATTTGATAGAAAATATGATAATTTTTATTACATATCTTATTTTCGTGGGCAAAGATGTTTATTATTTGAATTTCGTTTCTTTGTAAATGCTGCGTGTTGTGTGTGATTAGTTATTGTTACAAGTACTATATAGGGTGCTGAGAGTAAGTGTCCAAATAAGTGTTCTCGACTTTTTTTTGTGCCACATTTTTTATAAAGATTTTCGTTTAACATAGTGATATACATCACGGTAATGAATGTATTTTATTATCTCTCATGTCATTTACAAACTTAAAAATAGGAGGTAAAAGGGTCTCATAAGTGGAATAGCCTAGTGGAATAGCGTAATAGCCTAACCTACCTTTTTTTTTTCAAAAACTCTTTTTATCTAAATCCGGCCCTGGGTCTATTAGAACAACGAACTTCATAGAAACATTTCGACGGCCATCTTGCAAGTGGGGAAAAATGTTTTGAGTCGATTCCTTTTGTAGTACTTTCACTGCGTTGGAAACAAATAAATTTGATAGAATTTGCGACGGAGAATCTAGCAATGATTGTTTAGTTGCCTGATTAGATGTTTTCTAAGTTTGTTCCGATGCGACATGAAAATGATTACAGTTATTCTTAAAAGTCACCCTGGCAGCAATCTTTGTTTCTTTCCAAATCGTTTTAGAGGATCGTAAGTAGTAGGTATGGCACTATCAGGGATATAATATCATTTTATGAAATATTCTAATTAAAAAAAAATTAAGAAGAAATCATATTAAAATAGTTTCATATTTTGCTTATCCTATCAGTGCAATCATCACGTAAATTCCTATCTCTCCCCAAAGTATCTTATAGTGCAACATTCAGACGTTGCCACAGGGTGAAAAGTTTCTAGGGGGGACCCCTTATCTACCAAAAGCACCATCTCTAACAAGATGACTTCTCGTCACTTCCGGTTACGCGCGCTTTTCTGATGACGTCCCTGATAGTGCCATGCCTACTACTATCGTATTGGCAAATCTATCATTCGGAAGGTAGCAATAATTTAAGATACTTGGCCATGGGCAAACACTTCACGCAAGGAAATATAAATATTTGAATCGTATAATAATTGGCAAATTTGTTAATAAGCCTTTCTTAATAAATAAATAATTAATAATTATTTAAATGAAATAATTGCATTCTATTAAACAGATTTCAATAAAGGGAAGCTTTGGTACACATAAAAAAATACCTGTCCTTTTGGAGTATAACTCATATGCTAACATTTAACTTACACATGTTTACTTTACTTACTTAATAAACAGATAACTTACTTTCAAAGAAAAATTCTGTCAATTTAATAAATATAATTATTGTATTAATTTCATATACTGTGACCCAATTATTTTTTTTCAAAAACTCTTTATTTATTCTTCCAAATTTATTTCATCGCCTTCAAAGTAATCCCCTCCGGACACAATGCACTTATGCCGACTTTTTTTACAATCCTCAATGCATTCTAAAAAGTCATCGGCAGGGATGGCCTTCAAAGCGAGCGGAGATTCGCGTTGAATTTCTTCAATCGACACAAAACGGTGTCCCCGGAGTGGTCTTTTGAGTTTAGTGAATAGCCAGAAGTCACACGGTGTGAATACGGTGGTTGTGGATCGATATGGGTTTCATTTTTGGCAAAAAAGTCACAACGAATCAATGCAGTGTGAGCTGGCGCATTCAGTGTTTTCGGTACCCATCGAGATTGGACGCGTTTGAGGCCCAAAATGGAATCAACCGATCCTTTTGAAATTCCAACATCATCAGCAAGGTCTCTAATTGTAAATCGACTGTTTGCAAGCACCAAATCTTTAATTTTTTGGACTTGAGCTTTGAGGTTGAAGTTGATGGTCGACCAGAGGGCTTTTCGTCTTCAACGCTTCTCTACATTCTTTGAACTGTTTATACCACTTGTAAACATTTCTTTACGATATAGGAATGCTCACCGAATGCCTTCTGCAACGCTCTATACGTTTTCGCAAACAAAATTGAATGCAAGTCCTTCGCTCAATGAATTCAGACATTTCAAAAATCGCCGGAATCAGTTTGAGCGTCACACAAAGCCAAGCGTAACTCAAACACTAATGAATATTTTGACGTCAAATTTCACACAGATGTCAAAGAAAGTGCCAGCAACCTAAAAAAGAAAGAAAAATTGAAATTCCATAAGCCCTAGGAATTTTAAATTGAAAATTGCTTTTACTTTTTGGACACAATAGTACTTGGCCATGTGCAAATACGAGGGGGGAAAATACAATTGAAATCGTGTAATAATTGGCAAATTTGTTCTTAATAATTAATTAATTAATAATTATTTAAATTAAATCATTCCTTTCTATTAAACAGATTTCAATAAAAGGCAACTTTGGCAGACATAAAAAATCTATTTCCTTTTGGTGTATAACTCATATGCTAACATTTAACTTACAAAGACAGATAATTTACAGACTTATTTACTTTACTTATTTGCTTAATAAACAGATAACTTACTTTCAAAGGAAAATTCTGTCAATTTAATAAATACAGCGTATTAATTTCATATAGGAATAAAATTTCTGCGCGCTCAACTAAGTTCAAACTTCGCATACCATCCTAATTTAAATGTATTACAATAAAAAGTATTTATACACCATTCTCTATTTTGCTTATAGAACATTCGAAGCAAAATAAACTTCGCGGAAACACAAAGGTTGTTGTTGTTGTTGTTTTTATGACTCAAGGTGTTTTGTTCCTCGCCTGTTTCATTCTTTATTTTCTTATCAGATAGTTTTTGTGCAAATGTTTAGAAGATTTTTGAAAAAAAAAAATATTCCTACTTCTCGCATGCTGTGAAACAGAAATACAGATTCCAAATTTCTCTAATTAGGGCCTAAATGGCGGAGTGGCTAGAGCTCTGGTGCTCGGTACCACAGGTTTCGGGTTCGTAGGTCCCGTAGGTGCCGGTCTAACAGGATTGTAGAGCGCTGTGGTGGTAGTGGGACTCGCGTCCGTAACTTATTTTCAAGCTACATGTGCCTCCTGGGTAGTGCTAAATGAGTAACAGCGGTGCAGCCCGTACTTGGCATAAAAATTAACTGTCTGTAAATTGCCAGCTGCATTAGAACGTCAACAGAATTTAATACACGTTCGAATTACACAGTCCTGTCACATTAATGTGACCACCACTTACTTTCGACGTCGACGTGAAATAACCCATCACAAAAGGCAGGTGGCAGCACATTGCAGTGGAGTGTCTATAAAGAATTCCACTTAATACCACTTAAATACCACTTAATGCAGATTCCAAATTTCTCTAATTAGGGCCTGAATGGCCGAGTGGCTAGCGCTCTGGCGCTCATACCACAGGCTTCATGTTCGAGTCCCTGCGGTGCCATGGACGTTTCCAATGGTTCGGAATCCGCTTTAAACCGTAGGTCCCGGTCTAACAGAATCGTAGAGTGTTGTGGGTGTAGTTTTATTCGCGTCTGCAACTTATCTTCAAGCTACAAGCACCTCCTGGGTAGTGCTAAGTGAGTAACGTCTGTGCAGCACTTACCTTACAACTTTCTAAGTGTTTGCCAGCTGCATTAGAAGGGGAAAAAAATCTCTAATTATTGTTGCCATTATATCTAAAAAATAAATGAAAAAGAAAAATTTAGAATAGCACTTTAACTTACATAACTGGGCTATACTTAAATATATAAATTGCTGTAATTATAAATATTGAACCGTCACATTACAGCTGTGAAGTTGCCTATTTGCATGCGCAGGGCTTCTTTTATAATGAAAAGAAAACTCAATGAAAAGTGCTGTTAGATGGAAAGTTAAGCATTCGGCTTAAAAGCAGAAGGAAGCTTTCTTTTTGCCACTATTACACTGCAGTGTTAACAAATGAATCCTAAATTTCGTAATTCAGTATGTTTATCATGCAACACATCTATATATCTTTATATTTTTCATTTTCATACGTAATTATTTTGTCTGATTCGTGGTCGAATGATAATGTGCGTAGCTAACATACAGAACATAGTATTGTGACGGGGTCCAAGCGCCAAGCAAGTTTGGATTCTAGACACTTTGTCCAGATAAGTCGCTTCTCTCTCGGCCGCTATAGCAAAAGTGAGAAGGGAAAAAATTCCTCTAAGTATTTGCAATCTTGGTAATCAAAGCAGCAGAAATATTGGAATATGTAAGCTATACTTATACAAGTAATATAAATTTTTTTTTTAAAGTCAGTTCCTACTTTTTTTTTCACTCTATTGCAGAAATTTTTTTTTTTTTTTTTTTTTTTTTGTTTTTGTAATGCAGCTGGCAAACAGACAGCTTGGTCTTGGATGCCTTAAGGCAAGCGCTGCACAGACGTTACTCACTTTGCATTACCCAGGAGGCGCGTGTAACTTGAAGATAAGCCACGGACGCAGAGTCACAATGCCCCCGCAACGCTCTACGATCCTATTAGGACCGGGACCTACGGTTTAAAGTGAATTCCGAACCACTACAAACATCCATGGCACCGCCGGGACTCGAACACGAAACCTGTGGTACCGAGCGCCCTACTCGGCCATTCAGGCCCCTCTATTGCAGAAAGTCCTTTACAAATAAAGTTGAAATTTTCCTCTTACATCTGGAGCCATCTAGTGGTAGATACATGCAACTTAAATGTAAAAAAAAACTAAAATTAATTAATTAAATTTAATTGTTGAATTAATATTTGAAAAAACTGTATTAACATCCAGTGTCATCCACTACAAGCTAAAAAAAAATGTACTTGAATTTGAGTGGATCAATAAAAAGTATTTTATAAACATTTGAAAATTTGAGCAAGATATATATAGGGAGACGGTTTACTAATAGTAGGAATTGAATAATAAAGATTTAAAATAACAAATGTAAACTGACACGTGAAAAACTGATGCTTACGCATATGCTGGAAAGTGAGCTTGCTTGCACGAGCTGGAAAGGTTTTAAAAATGAATAGAATTCTTTTATTACAAGTAGAATAAAAGACATGCATTTGATCTAGTGTAACGTCAAGCATTAAAATGTTTGTTACCTCAAGAATAAAATACGAGTTTTGAATGTGAAGTCCGTGAGTGTTTTGTTGGACAAATGAGAAAGTAACAAAAATAACTTTGAATTGCTTTGGAATTAAACATGGACCATCCTCATTTAACACATGGGTTCGAATCCGCTGGCATTCATTCATTTCAGAAACGAAGTGGCAAGACATAAATTGTGAAAATGGGCGTAATGCGTCTCGCACCAACAGTCCATTGGGAGTTTATCTGGTTTTCTACGTTACGACACACAAATACGGGTAAGTTAACAGGAAAATTTCCGCCATAGGGCAATAGTATCTGTTTCTGGTATACATAAATGCAAAACGAGATCCAACGATTTTCAACAATAAATAAACAAGTAATATAAAAAAAAAATTTAAAGTCAATTCCTACTTTTTTTTTCCACTCTATTGCAGTCCAAAAGAAAAGAAAGTCCTTTATAAATATTTTTCATTCATTTTTTTTTTAAGACTCCATCTATGGGTAGATGGTATGCAACTTAACTCTAAAGAAATTAATTGATCAAATTTAATGAACGAATTCATGTTTGAAAAAACTGTATTCACATCCAGTGTCATCCACTGCAAGTTACAAAAAAAATTGTATTTGAACTTGAGTGGAGGAATTAAAACTATTTTATGAACGTTTGAAAATTTCAACTGGATATATATATATAGAGAGAGAGTGTGAGCTAATAGTAGGAATTGAAAAATACACGTTTTGATTAACGTTACGTAGTTGCGTAAACATAAAACAACTCACTCCTGAGTTGTTATAAGTAAATAACAGAACATTGATCGGTGAATTGAACATTGAATCATTGAACAGTATTCTGTTGAATAAATGATTTCCCAAAACGAGGACACACATATGCAGTAAAAACATTATTTTAGAAAGTAGAACTGGTGAATTAGAAATGCATTTATCTGTGTAGGTCAGTGTAGATAAAGATGCAGGCTAATATGACACGATTAGATTTAAATCTACTTTCTTTTGAAACAAAATTGTAGCTAGAAAACATACCATTAAAATTACTATAAGTTCTGCTTAATACAGTTACTATACATAAAATACTGTATCATATGTTTTTAGTCCTAATTTTGCAAATAAAATAAGACTATTTAGAAACTACCACTCATCTCTTCCAATCAGAGTTTTTAGTTCATGGAGGGTTGTTAGTTTTTGATCAAAAATTCAACAGATAATTTGGAATGCAGACTTCTTTATTATATCGATAAAAAGACGTGATCTTTTTGACACTGTTCTAAAATTAAGTTTTATTAGCTCATTTTAAAGCAGCACTATTTTTAACTGAGCAAGCACGATTTACACACAGATCCAATGAGAAATAACTTCCTGGGTACTATTTGCCAGTGGTTGTAATTTAATATTTATATTAGTTTTTAAAATGTATTATTTTTCAGATTTTTAAATTTCACTGTGTGGCAAATTACATTATCTAAAACAGCACTTCTTATAGTTGGGGTTCTGAACTCAGGAGGATTGTGAAAAAATATTGAAGAGCCTCATAAAAAGAAGAAAAAATATGACCCTTTTTAATTTTTTTTATTTTCACGTTAAAAAAATATGCTAGTTAAAAGTTAAGTTAACCTTTTCAAACTCTTTCGTTGAAGGTGTTGCTTTTTTATAGTCTTCGTTCAACATTTTACAAAATGAAAATGAACTCTTTTTTACAAAATGAACTCTTTTTGCACACATTCATTCATAATTGATTCCTTAGTCATGTGTGATCCTGAATACTCACTCTGCTTTGGATTTTCAAGGATCCTTACTACAATGAATCTTGTAAGAAATTTCACCTCTCCCAATGGCAGTTTATTTAATGAATGAATTTCCTTCCATTGGCAATCTTAAAAAATTTCCAAGAGCAACCAGTCACATCTCTACATATTATCAGACATCAGTTGAGTGGAATTTTTTTTATAAGTAATATAGAAAATTTCATTCAAAAAACAGGAAAATCAAATCAAAATAATTTTGTTTTAGATCAATAGTCCTAAAACTTTTTTGAGTCATCACCTCTTTTCAAATTTAAAAATATCCCAAGATCTCCTGCCCCCATCATAGATATACCAAAAAATATGAAACCAACGTTATAGGAAAACTGCATTCGATCTTAAAAACAATCTATATACAATCTTATATATCTTATATAAATCTTATACTAATCTACAATCTTATAGACTGTTTATATTGGATTATTTAAATTGGTGCCATTATAAAGTTTAAAAAAAAAACCTACAATTTCTCTGAAACTGCGATGGAGTCATTTTGGTTGCCTCGAGTAATAATTAGATTTTCCTTCTCTGGATTTTGAGCACGTCATTGCCGGTTGGAAACATGGGAACTTCTGTGAATTCCGACGAGGCCAACTTCGCATGTCACGAGCGTCATCTGTCTGCGGTCATTTTTCATCTCTGGTAGTTTGGTTTCTCCTTCAGGTGAGGTTTTTGTTTTGTTGCAAATAGTGGATCGTTGTGCTGTTTAGGTGTAACTCAAGGTTGACGACAACCCGACACTGAGTTTGATTATTTTATAAAGACGATAGATATACCTTATTCTCAGAAATGGTAGAAAATAGATATAAAAAATGGTAAACAGAAATATATATATATCTATCTTCCTCTGAATAATCTGCCGAAAAAATCATATATTTCAGTTCAGATTTATTGAAAAAAAAACTTATAATAATAATGAAATTAACATTAAAACAGTCATTATAACATTTGAAAAAAGAAGAAATAAGAATTTTTCTGTTTCAACTACTATAATCCTAAAGAAAATGGCGCAGCATTCCGATTTGCAAGATTGATGATTTTTCGCGGGTACAGAATATTAGACTTTAACGAAACACTTTGTGTTGTCAGCATTTATATACAGAATTGTCTTTGAATTCCGACTTCTTTACGAACTGAAGGTCAGCAAAAGTACAGCGTTAGCTGATTTTTATCTCGCTTCACTTGCTGTAATGCACCCACATTGTACCACCGTAACTTTAAGGGAACTTTCCTAGTTGCGGTGTCAGGCTTTTTTTTCTTTTTATTCGAATACAATAACAGAATATTCAGGCCTACTGATGTATACTACCATGACTCGATTTCGAACAGCACCAGATTTCTGTAGACCCATGCATAGTATTGAAGAAGACTCAAATTAGACGGTGGTACTATCACTCGGCAATGGTTTCAAATATGGGCCTGAATGACCGAGTGGCTAGTGCTCTGGCGCTCGGTATCATAGGTTTCGAGTATTTGTTATTTTCTTATCACTTATTATTAAGCATTTACCTATAACACTTGTGTAATAATGCAATAATGCCTTTATTATTTTTAATTCTGTTACCTAATAAACTTTCAAGCCTTAAATTTTGAGC
>BPLQ01006429.1:0-43384 GCA_021605075.1 Caerostris darwini
ATCAATACCAAAATTGTCTAAATTGCACAAGGGACAACGAAATAATGAACATTTCAATTGCAGAGACAGAGAGAGAGAATTAAAAAAAAAAAAACTTTCTTATCAACCGAATATAGCGACGATTGGTAATGTTTCAAACAGGCGCCGAGAGAAATTAGAAAATAATAAGATCTACAGAAAAATTTAGCTAATCTTAGCTCTAGTATGTCATAAGAGGCAATACAATCCTTTAATAACATCGAGAATGAAGCATCTGTTTCTTTTATTTTGTGGATTATGTTATTTTGGCGACATAGATTAAAATATACTAATATTGTTGACAAATTAAAAATACATTTGTTTTAATTTTGTGATTTTTTTAAAATAATTTATTAGTGTTTTGTATAGTATTTAACATTACAAATAACAGAATGGAAACACAAAGCATTCGTGTAGTACCGTTATTCTTGTGTCAAATTGAAGAAGCGAAATCGAAACAAAATGCCGGTATGATGGGTTTTAATCAAGTTGTGTATGCCAGATAAGTAGGAATTTTTCGATTTTAATCTTTTTAGAAGTTTGCGAATTTTTTATCACCATTTATTGATATTTTTTTTATTGGAATTATTCATCATAACAAAAATGGAAAACGATCTTTATCGTAATACTACCAAAAGCTTCGATTGTGTAAATTTCAGTGAATTGGATGAAAGATGGCTTGATACAGTAATTTGTAATGAATTTTGTGATGTTGAAGAAAACAATATGTCATTAGGCATTTTATTTCCAGAAGATTATATAACATCCGTCCAGAATTTATGTCGCATATGTGAAAAATGGACTGAGAAAGCAAATAATATAGAACAGAAAAATATCACTAAAAATGATTCGTGCAGAGCAAAAGAAAGTTTATGGTTTTACCTTAAAGAATTAAATATAAGTGTCAAACAAGTTCTTGGAGTGATATATTTTCTTTGTTCTAAATCTGTTAAATCAAATTCATCTTTTGAGGATAAAATGCTAGGTTTGTTAGGAGCAAAATTATATTTTTGCTGCCTGAGAGTTCCTGGAAGTATCGCATATTCTGTTTCTCATCCAACTTTATTCCGATTATGTATTGACTGTCTCCAAGTTCCAGATATCTCTGACAGCCGGAATGTTTCCGAACGTAATAACTTTGAAAAACTTGCACCATTTGCAATTTCTACTTTGGAGTCATTGCTACCATTGTTAAATTTTTATCAGTTTGATTCTGAGGCATCAACTATAAATCTTCTCACTTCTAAACTGTGTGAATTGGCTGGCACTGAATTCTCAAATGCAACTGTGGATTTTAATCAAAATTTCCTTAATATACCGGAAAGAGAAAGACGCAGACAACGGTATTCTCATTCTTATGTCCTTACTTCTCTGGCTTACCAAGGTCTGTCTATTTTAATTAATTCAGATGAACATGTTGAAAAAAAATATATTTGTGGTTATATACTACATTTTTTAAGTCGACATATTTTATGCTGTAAGGTAAAAAATGGGCCAATTCCAGCAAAGTTCCTCAACATCAAGAACAATGTTGTTTCATTTATATGTTATTCTTTGCAAAATAATAAAAATCTGCTTTCTGAATTTACGTTGACAGCTTTGAAGCGTTTATGTTTGAATGTTGAAGACAAGTCTGACTTCAGAGTTGCTGCTTCACATGCCGTGTTTACTATAATGTTTTCTTTATGTGCTAATGATTTGGCTGAGTTCATAAATTGGCTTTTAGAACTCATTGATTCTACTGAAACGAGTAGCAGAATTTTTGCTCTTGAAGTATTGGGCTTTTTATTGGGTGACAACGTACCACAAATTGACAAAACAGGATTACAAGAAAACCAAACTGTATATCTTTCTCCTATACCTGTTATTTTTGCCATTCTAACAAGGTGTGATGATGTCTCGCCAAATGTGCGAACTAAAGCTCTGATTGTTCTCTCGCAACATATGAAGCATTTATTAAATGTTCTAATGGAATTGGGCGATCCATCTAGTTTTCTTGATGAAGAGTGTGATGAAGATTTAGATCTTACTTTAAATGGAGAGCATCGAAGTTTTTGGTATAATTTTTCAACATTTAAACAGGTAATAGAAGAAATCAATAACATTTTACAAAGGCGAAGTGAGGATAACAATGGAGCAGCAAGAAAAGCATCTGTGGAAGCTCTGGAAAATATTATTTGTTTTGATTTAACCTATTTAACTCAAGATAATTTTCAGGTAAGTAGAAGAATTATATAAATTAAATGCATGTCTTTTTTGGTGTATAGTTCCAAATAAATGGGAACTGAAATAATATTTACTTATAGCAACCTTGGTGAAAGAACTGTGATAAGTACATAATTGTGTTGTGCATTTTAATAAGAATGTGTTTTACCAAAGTTGTTATGATAAAGAAACATTGAATTAACATTAAACTCTTCAGGGATAAATAAAAGAATTTTAAATTTATTTTTATAATTCACTTATTTTGCTGTAATGTAAATGCAGTTTTTGACATTGATAAATAAACATGTATATTAATACTACTCTGCTTTTTAGGGTAGAGCATTATTTTGAATTCAATACATTTTTTAATGATACTTAAATAGCAAATGCAAAAATTTAATTTTATGCCTTTTCATAATATTGGTTAGAATGCAGTTGGATCCATACCCTTGGCAATGAAAACCTTTGATGAAATCGCAGTTTCCAGAAAGTTTTTAATGTTTCTTTAAGCACCAAAAATTGACTGTCTGTTACATTGAAAACTTAATCTGTTATTCTTCAGTACTAATAGCAGTGAGGGGGAATTTATCTTAAAATGAACATATTGTAAATAAGAAGTAAGAAATAACATAACAATGAAACATCAAAATAATATTAATTTAGAACTTATAGAAAATGACTAACTAATTTTTTTAAATAAAAGGAGTAAAACCAACATTTCATCTTAGTTAAAATTCCCTTACTTTTTTGTCAGTAAAACCCATTTTTCAACTAATATGAATATTGCCAAATCAATGTTTTAATTGACTTGACTTGATAGGTGTGGGCCGAATGGTTAGCGCTCTGGCATTCGGTACCACAGGTATCGGGTTCAAATCCCGGCTTTGCCATGGGTGTTTTTAGTGGTTCGGAATCCACTTTAAGCTGTAGGTCCTGGTCCTAATAGGATCGTAGAGCGATGCGGGGGCATTGTTACTCCGCGTCCGTGGCTTATCTTCAAGTGACACGCGCCCCCTGGGTAATGCAAAGTGAATAACATCGGTGCAGCTTATGGTGAAGATCACGGTCTATTTGCCAGTTGCATTAGAAGAAGAAAAAAAAACAAAAACTTGATAGGTGTTGTAAAATTTATGCTCGCGTTAACTTCTTTATCTCAATTTAAGCATTGTTAATTTCAAAAGAAATAAAAGAACGAGACAAATGTTTTTATATGTTAAAAATTATACAATAATATAAATAGAATGAAAAATAATATTAATGAATAAAAACAAAAATCTGATAATACATCACCATCAAAGTTTGAATAACAGGTAGAAATTTATAAATTTCTTTTATAATTTCATAAATTTCTCCATTTCTTTTTTTCCTCCACATTGGAAAAAAAAAATCTTTATAACAATTATAAGTTTAGAGGAAAATCTATAATATGCCAAGAAAAAAAGAAAAAAACCAGTGAATTTTATTACTATAGCATGCATGTACACATATTATAATCTATGAATTATGTACAAAAAAAAAATTTCTCGGTTCAGAGAACTTGCTTATGGTTAATGATCTTTTGTTTTCCCTAAAGTATTTTAAAAAGTAATTTCTGCGCCTAAGAAAATGCTTTCCTTTTGAGTATAATATACTGAAATTTGATAAAATAAGATTTTCATTTTCTAATAAATGTAAGATTGTAAGTAAAATTTTTATTCATTTTTGTTCCATTCAAAATAAGACCATTTAAAATTTTTAAATTATCTTTGTTAAATTATTTTTTATCATTTGAAAATTTTATTTGAATTTCATTCTCATAATCTCATATGAAACTTTTTGTTTATTTTACCATTGAATGCTTGAATATGATGATATTGAATATGTTTGGTAAAATCTCTTTTTTTAACACAGTGATATGTATGAAACCACACTATATTACAGATAAAAATCTTTTAATATTTAGTGTGTTATTTTAGCATCTAAAACATTCTTTTATTGCTAAAATTGCTATGCTAGTTTAAGATCTCTACTCTCCAAACAAAAAAAAACAAAAAAGGAATTCTTTAGGCAAAAGGAAGATCAAAGGAAATAAAATAAAATTGGGCATGAATTGTTTATCACAGTGGATTATACCAATTAATTTTCTTTTTTATGATAAATAAAACTGTTGATCATGGGCAAAAAAAAAATTAAGATATGTAGGAAATAGCTTAGCTGAGAATAAATTTTTAGTATTAATTTCCACTAATATTCTGATAAGTCAAAAATGTATTGAATTTGGAAATGAATTTCATTTTGAAACTCTGAATTAAATATGCTTATATGTACAAATAATTTTATTATTTGTAAATGATACAATTTTATAGCTTTATGATTTTTTATTTAAATATAAATAATTTTTCCATTTCAATTTAGATAATATTTTTTTACATTGATGTAGTGTGTAAAATGTTATGAAATTTTCGAATTAAGAACATTATTATGTTTTCTGTATAGCTTTTTATGTTGGCGGTACGAGATGTAAACATCATCGTGAGAAAACAAGTGGTGCAATCCATGACATCAATTTTAGAAATCTACCCTAGCCACTCTAAAGTGCAGGAATACTGGATAAAGAGCATCTTGCCTCTTGCTAATGACCCTGAGAGTACAGTTCAAACAAAGGTTTTGAGTGTCATTGAAGAAAAGTTTCTACAAGGCATTTTATCTGAAAGTAGCAGTGAGAACACTAAGGCTTTTGCTTTGTTGAACAAACTCTATAGAGGAGAGTTGTTGTCTCACCAACAATATTTGCAGAGAGCATTCATCAAATGGAAAACTGAAAAGAAACTTAGGTAATTTTTTTTAACATTGTACTGTTTATATGGAAAATGAAGAGATTAATTAAAATTAGGAGCTCAATTTTATGTATTTTGGTGAGATAAGTCTTTATGTAAATTGTAATTATCTGATTAATAATTGTTAATTTAAATTAACTTTTGTAAAAATAGCATAATTGATCAGATATTACCACGATGTGGCCCACAAATCACATTCTTTCAGATCTTTATGCCACTTAGATGTAAAATTAAAAATAAAATAACCAGGCTTACAAAATTTTTAATCAGATTAGATTAAAAATTTTGTCTGAATAGTGATAATTTCATTTATTAAATAACTTTTCTTTTTGATTTGGTGTAGGCAGTATCTTTTGTCTTACATTGTTTTTTTTAGACGAATTTAAGTGAGTATAAGTTGGAATGCCAAATTACAGAGGATAATTTAAAATTATGCCTCAGTTGAAAACGGCAAGTTGTAAACCAGATGTACAAAAACTTTTCTAAAATTATAAATTCATTGTTCAAGCTGATTAAATGAGAATAATGTGTCAATATAAATAATTTTTTCTCATTTAATGAAATATATATCATAATTATTTTAATATTATTTTTTCATACAGTTTTAAAATATATTTACAACTCTCGGAATATTTTTAAATATTCATTTTTGGGTCATCTGCTTGAAAACCTTACTTATATTTATTTTAACATTTTTCTTTATTGTTAATTGGCATAAAATTCTAAATGATAAATTAGCTTTATATAAGGAAGGTTTCTACCTAATGTAAGAAAAGCATTTTTTTTTTTTTTTTTTTTTTTTTTAAATTTTATTCACAAAAATTACTTTAATTTCCTGCCTGTAATCTGCAGTAATGTATAATAATCTACAGGAAAATTTTTTGGCTAAAAAAAAAAAAAAATAAATAAATAAATAAAAGATCTTGTGATAGTGTAGGTGATTTGGGTCTATTCTTTAGCATGCTACATGCTAATTAAGTGAACTATGAGTTCTACTTCTATGCCTGCCTAATAAAAGCATTTTTTATGCCACGATTATATGAAATTGTTATGTCATAAATTTAAAGTAGATGAAATTCGAAAAAGCATATGTTTATTATATGTTATATATAGCAAAGCATTTAAAAAAAAAAAAAACTGTTGTGTAAACTGAAGAGACATTTTCCGATGCTTTGTAGTCTTTATATTTGCTAGAAAGAACTCTTCGTCAGACAAAGATAATTATTAATTTGTCCTTCTATCAAGCATTTTTAATTCTTATTTAGATTTTTTTCAACCAATTGCACACACATATATGAATTGTATCCCATTTAATATCTTGTAAAATTTTGCTGTCTTTCATCATCTACAGCTGTTATGTTTCTTCAGGTGATGCCTGCACAGAGTTGATTTTATTAAATTTCTGGGGAGAAAATTCACAGATTGTACACAGCAGTCTATAATCTGCATCATAAAATTCTTTTTAACAAATAATCCATAGTTTATGATTAATTTATATTTACATATAAATTAATTTATTCAGGTTGCTCAATAAAAAATCTAGTAAGTACAACAATATTGATAAGCATGTAGAGTGACAAAGAAAGAGCATGTTATAACCAATAACTTTATCTAGATTCAAGTGCTAATAAAATGTTTATTAATGGTAATTTAGAATTATAAAATGTGAAATGGGTGCGAATGTAATTAATAAAAGTAGAAACAGAGAATTCCACTTATTTGCTGTAAATTACTTTCTTTCTATATTAACTTTAAAAATTTAACTTTAGTGTGAAAGAAGGAGCCTAATGGCTGAGTACCATAGGTTTCGGGTTCGAGTCCCGGCGATGCCATAGATGTTTGTAGTGGTTCGAAATGCACTTTAAACCGTAGGTCCCTGTCTAATATGACTGGTAGAGCGTATGGCTGACAACCCTACCCTGTAAAAAAAGCAACTCCTGTTTCGATATCTGCTAGTAGGCAGATGGTCTTGGTCCACCATGGGGCTGTTGCACCAATGAAGAAGAGAAGTGTGAAAAAAGAAACAATTGTTTTGTTTTCTTGGAGAATTTTCATTTAATATTCTTAAAGTACACTAATTTTATTTTCTTTGTATGATTTTAGATTGATTGTTCATGTGTTTACTCTTCTCCTCTTTGTTTCGCTTTCCTAAACCTTTTTGTATTTTTATTCTTTCTTTGTAGGCAAATTTTTTTTCTAAAAAAGGCATTATGCAAGTATTGTTTTATTTTATTTTCAAAAAGTTCGGTAAATTTAATGGTAAAACTATTTATTCATTTGTCAAAAAAAAAAATTAAAAAAATACTTGAGTTTTTAAGAACTTATCTATGGCAAGATCTTATCAACGTTTCACTTTAATATGATTTGAGAATTGGGGAAAATACCCTTTAAACACTGTAACACTGTTTAATTATAACATGGTTCAATTATGAACACACTCCTACAACCTAGCATACCTAGAAGTTTTGTAAATTAAAAACAAAGTATAATAAATTATATATTATCAAATTCAATATTTTTTATTTGAATGCATATGCCAGTTTGCATAGTTAATGCTATGTTCAGATATGCATAGAGATTTAAAATGTATTAGAATTTTGAATTTATTTTATTCAAGGAGTAATAATTATTTTTAAAGATTTTCATTTTTTTTCTTTTTTTACTTAAACACCTTTTTTTTACATGTTACCTTTTATGCATGCTAGAAGTATAAAAGTAATTCAAAAAATATTTCATAAAACTAAAAACACATAGTTTGAATGATCTTAAACATAATGTTTTTATAGTAATGGTGATGAAGTAATTGTAATATTAATATACTTTACATTTGCAATCAATTAGTTTTGAAATGAATATGTTTCTCTTAGTTTAAAAGAATACTAGCCTGCTGTGTTGACCATGGGTAATGCACCAACACCTCCTAAATACAGGACCTAGCTGTTGGGTTGTGACATCACATACATTGAAGTATTTGAGTAAAAAACAAAAACAAATTTTTTTTTTTTTCAGTTTCATGAATTTTTTTTTACTTTAAAATAACACCTAAATTTTCCTGACATATAAAAAATCTCTCACATAAATTAATAAATACAATTCTCTAAGATTTATTTTATTTACTATTTAATTTAATTTCTGCTTTTAACCTTAGATTTACAAACAGAAATTTTTTTTTCAATATTTATTGATAGATATTTCAATCCAAAATTTTGTTTACATTTTTTTTCTGTGTTTTTTACTTAGAAATAACATGATTTTTACTTGCACTAAATATAAACAAACTTTTATATTTAATATAATTTTGTTTAATTTTACAAATTCATTGAAAAATACTAAAATTCTGCTCATTCACCGCAATGCTATTTTATTCTTAATTACACAAATTGTTCAAATAAATTTTTTTATTAATTTTGTGATTTTACATTGATCATAAAAAATTTTCTTTATTTAAAAGTAGCAAATATCTATATTTAAACAACATATTCCAAGATAATTTCCGATTAAAATCAAAATATTCTTTTTTTTATGGTTAAATTATATTTTATTTACAGATATTCCTTTTTTATACAATTACAAGTTCCTTCTATTGTAATCATACATATCAATTTTAAGATAATTATATTATTCTCTTGCAAGAATTTACAAATGTATAATTTTTGACACTCGTATACTTCTGACTATATTAAAACTTATTTCTAGCTTTACGTCAATCATCTCTATAAAAATATCATTACTTTGAAAAACTTTGTATAAGCTTATATATATATACATATAGTATTTTTTAAATATTACACAAAAATGTAATTTTTGAATGTGTTTACAAGTTTAAAAATAATAATGAATAAATATATAAGGAAGTAAGTAGTTGCTTAAACTTATTTTAATAAATACATTCTTTAATGTGCATTCTGTATATATTATTGAGCAAATTAAAATAATATTTATAGACTTTATTATCTATCAGTTAGAATTTGAAATTTCATTTTTTTTTATCAACTTTGATAATTTTTAGCTTGCAATAATTATTCAATAAGTTATTATTATTAGTATCTATGTGAATTAATTGTTTTAAAATAAGTTACTATAAATGATTACTATCACAAAGCTCATAATTATAAAAAATATCATTTTCAATAATAAAAGATAAATTTGTTACAGTTAGTCTTTGATTTGTGTGATACATTTAGAGAGTAACTTCTGTACAATAAGATAATCATAAATCATTACATTAACTGCATGTGGTAGTAGGCATAATAAAGTATATCTATACAAATTTTAAATAAACTATAATTGCAACTGAATTCAAAATATTTATTTAATATAAATAATTTAGAATATGAATTATATTGTTTCTTTATTGTTGTTTAAGCATAATATGCAGATAAATAAGTTGATACAGGTAAAAGAGGTTGAACTTCATTTAGATCATCTTCAAGAAAAAGATAAAATCTTGAAAGTTGAAAGAATTTTAGAAATTATTATTAAAAATTATTATAAATTCCAAATAAAACAAAAGAAATAACTCAGACAAAGATTTAATGATATTAGTTTTGTCTGTTGAAAACTGAAAATAATATTTTATGAATTGTTTAAATAAGTTATGTTTTCTAAGTTAAAGTTAAAAGCAATTGAAAAATTTTTGCCGCTTTTAATAAGTCTATAAGATAAATCTTCCAAAATCTCAGTTGGTTATATTTTTAGTTTCTGTAACAGATAAGTTTAAAAAAAATTTATTATCTGCAAATGCTTCATTTATAGTTCTTAAAAACAAAAGACTTTTTACAAGTAATGTTTCATATATCAGGAATATTTTATGATTTAAACGCCTTGGCCATTTAGCGAAAAAAAAAAATTTCAATGAAATACTTTCATATATTGTTTATATAGTTGATCAATTGAAAAGTTTTCATTGATGTTAGGTAAGATTTTGGGGAAAATTGTAGGCACTGAGTCAACAATTAACCTTATCTGTTACTAATTCACTTTAATATATTTGCATTTTTTGCCATCATAAACTTCAGAGTGTTTTGTGATAAAAGTGAAGCCAAAAATCTATCAATAAAGATTAAAAATATGTTAGTATTACATAAATAATCACATAAAATTTTTAAGTTATTGAACATTGATGCTATTAAGTGCAAAGATTTATACATACCTTGGAATGTTTTGTAGAAATTAATCCTTTATTCATATGGTTCACATCCATTGTTTACATAACATTCATTCCTTTGAAAACTGGAACATGCAGACATTTCTCTCATCAACCGAATTGAATAGGTATAAAACATTTTAAAAGAATATAAATAAAAAGGTGAAGGCAAATTAAACTGAAATAAAAATGAATCATTTGACAGTAGATGTGAATAGTTTCTAACCATACATAACACAAACCGTCTGGTAAACAAAATGGCTAGTAGAGACATTTATTTTACATTATTGTTAGAAGCACAATACATTTATAGAAACATTTATTTCTATATCCTGCTCGTTTACTATTTGTCACAGACTTATCCATTTTATCAGCTAGGCATTATATCAAGGAGGTGTTGGTAATGTACGTATTTCATGTAGGTACCTTAAACTTAGCATGTATGAATGAATTACACAATATTTCTTCACATTTTTATATTTACTTACTCAAATATGTTAAATGTAAAATATGAAAAGTCATGTATGATTTGTATTGTAATAATTTCATTTCATGGTCTATTAAAACCTTCTCAATAGATGCAACCAACATTCTTGAGCAAAAATTTAAAAAATACAGAGTAAAAAAAAATTTTTTTCTTTCAATTCAAAAACTTTTCAATAAGCTTCATTAAATGTTTTTGAACAAAAATTTTTTTAACTGAGATCAGTTAACTAGAAAATTTTGGTGGTCTAGTATCACAGGTAAGTAAGTCTAGTGCTCATTAAAGAGTCGAAAATCATTTAAAGATTTTTGGTTGTATAAAATGTAGTAAAAATAACGATTAAATTATTATTTTAGTATCTTAAAATTAAACATTTTCACTTTTATAATAATTTATATATATGTGTATATATATATAGACCTCAGATGATATCAAGATTAGAAAACTTGGAAAAAGATAACAAGGAAGTCTTTTGGTTTTTTTTAACCATTTTTGGAGCATTTTGCAAACTTCCAACAAATGATTGTGAGAAAGCTGTTGAAGAATTTCAAAAGCTTGAAAACTGGAATTCTCATACTTTTATTGAAAATATATTAAAAATTCTACAAAATGTTTTTCGTGATCTACCTCATGAAAAGTTGGAATTATTACAAGGTAAATATTTACTTATTAAATTTCATTGATTAACTTAACTTAGTTTATAGCTTATTTTTGTAATTTTTTCTATATTCAAGCAATTTTTTTTATAAGAATGGTAATTGTTTCTAATAATCTTTAAAAAGTAAATTTGTAATGAAATTCATTATACCTGCTACAATTTTTTTAATCATTATAAATTTTATACTTCGTTTGCTCTTTATATATGTAATTTTATTGAATTTAATGTTTTTTTTAATTTAATATAATGTGTTAATTTTTATAAGGTATTCTGAGAGAAAAATTAGAAAGTTGTTCAGTTAAAATTGAAATTATGCCAGCAGTGATTGAATTACTCAATGGAATTGAAAAGCACCTTGGATCAGACCAAGATTTTACTGAATTTGCTAACAAATTGATAAAGGTATTGGTTTTAATTAATTCAACTTCAAATAAAATCTATGCATTTTTATTTGCGTTTTAATAAAAGTTAAAAACAGTCATACTCATGTTTCCATTTAACCCTGTATGTATATATATATATTCTATTTAAAAAAGCTTTTGTGATTAAAAACATTTTTTTTTTCTGTACTGATACGGTGAGGACATTTTAGGGAAATTTTTAAAATATTTTCCTCTTAAAATTAAACATTTGTTATAAAACTAATAAGGAATTCATGTAGTTTTAGATAGTTTCTAAATTATTTAATTTCATAAATCATTCAGTATTCAGCTGTGCTATCCTGTTAATTAAATTTTAATATAACTTATCTGCTAACAATTCAAAAATTTCAATTCAATTCAATCCTTCAGGATAATTTTAAATGTTTTTTAAATTCTAAATTATCCTGAGCAATCTTCTATGGAAAGAAATGTCTTCCATGTGAATTTTTTTTTAACAGTTAAAATTTATTGCTCAAGACAGATAAGCATTTTCAGTCAAATCTCAAAATCAGATATCTAGCTCTCTTAAATTATTTATTCCAAAACTGCTGTGTTTCAGAAGATTGTTTACAAGTTCTATGCAACAGTCGCCATGAAATTCCAATATTTTTAAACATATAATGCACAGATTATAGGCCGGAAATTAAACAATACTAGAATCAATTTTAATGATATACGTAGAAATAAAAATGTGAAGACTTAATTTTAAGCAGTCAGATTCGGAATGAAACAATTTTTTTAAATAGTTATGATCATTTGTAATTTTTATATTATTTATAAAGAAAGTCTTGATAGGTATAATTATTAATTTAGTTTTTCAGAAAGTGCTTTTTGAGACATCACAGAATTTTGTTTATTTATTTGATGAGTGTGACATTCATTGGATCTTGCATCATTTTGTGAAAAAAGCTAATTATAATTAAATTTGGTCTGTTGAGAGCATTCTGCAGTAAAAATTGCTCAGTGAATTTCTATGGACAAAAAACAACTACATAAAACTATGTAAAGAATGAAATGTGAAAGATTATCATTATGAAGAAAATACCATATAAAAAAATACTTTCAAAAATATCTAACTAAGAAACAGTTGTAATGCAAAACAGAAAAAAAAAAAAAAAAACTTTAATGAGCAGCAAGCAACTTAAATTATAGTTAATTACAAATACTTTAAGCTATATGAATCAAATAATTAAAAAAAAAAAAATCAAACCTAAAATTTGCTTAAGCACACAAAGAGGGCAGTGTCATAAAAAATAAGTTTAGTTATAAAATAAGCAAACAAGCAGCATCACATTTTTTGACATTACAATGGCTATTTTTTTAGTTGATCTATTATTATTGCAAAATAAATTTAGTTGATCTATTATTATTTTCTGTGAAACATTTTAAATGCTGTATCTGCGATAGGTAATTTTCAAAGAGATTATGAATCTAACAGTTGTCTGCATAAGGTAATCGAGACAAGGTATTGCGATTTAAAATTCCTAACAAGTTATGAATTGAACTAAGTAGACAGTGTTAACCTGTGGTACTGCATATACTTACAAACAATGAAAAAGCTGTTATTTGAATAATCAAGGGCACACATTTTTGTTGCAAGTAGTACATAATGAGTAACTACAATGTTTAGAAAGTCCAAAGAAACATCAACCCACCTTTCATGGGTGTGGAACATTCTACCATTCCTATCTTAATAGATTAGTCAACCCAGAACTCTTGCATTTGGGCTAAGAAAAACACACATTTTTAATAGAAAAAGTACTCACTGAAAAAGGCTATCTGGTTTGGGCTCACTGTAACTTTTATTTTTTATTAGTATTTCTTTACAAAGATTACTATGAATCGCCCAGTGACTTGTTTTTGTCCCTATATTGCTACAGAGCAAGTATGACAAAGAAGGCTCTCAGTTGGCCGTGTTTAATTATAACCGTTTTGCATATTCATCTTCTGCAGCTCCTATAAGATTTCACCTAATCTTGCTATTATTATATTAAAATTATATATTTATTTATTTCTTGTATTAGATCCATCTAGAATTGTTAGGGTGAAAAATTTTTAAAAATATATATTTAAATTAGTTTTTACCTCAATTTATAATTAAAAATGCCACAGATAATAGGTAGGAAATTATAATTTGTATATAAATAATGTTTTATTATTTATATAATTATTTTTCGTGCATGCATCATCATGATTTGAACTATAATGCATATAATTTGTTGATTTTTTATTATTTCCCTCATAAAATGCAGGTTTTAAATTAAAAAAAAAAATGTTATGCTAATTTAAGTTCCAAACCCTTCAATACCAAAATGGAATTTTATTGGCACAAGTTATGTGAAAGTAAAAATTAACAAGTTCTAATCAATTATGGATTATAAGATCATTTGTAGATCATTACAGTAATATAAAAGGCATTCCCACTTATAAATGTATTATTGTATTGCCGCTTAACAATTTGCTATTATGATGTGATTCAACATAATTTAGATAAAAACAATTCTTAAGAAAAGATAACTGCAAGCATTTTATAAAAATTTTTGTTGCTAAAATTTAATGAAACTAATGCTTATTATTTATATCCAGAATTCAATGGATATTTTGACTCCATTTTTGTCCCGAAAGAAACAAACATGGCCTGATGAAGGTTTGGCTGGCATTAGTTTAGCTGTCATAAGAGAATTTTGTCAGATTATTCCAATAAGTATCACTCAGAATGTGACTGTGCTTTTGAAAAGTTTTGTTTATACAAGAAATAGTAAAGGTAAGCATGTGTTAAAAATTGCCTTGTATTCATGAGGTTGGATTTTTGTCGTAATCTTTTTTTATTGCAAAATTTTTTTTGATGCTTTTTTAACATAAAATAACAGCTTTCCCATAATATGATTTTTCAGACATGCCAAAATTTTATTAAATTATTTTACATTGTTAGGGAAAAATACCAATCTTATAACCTGTTGTAAAGATTGAAACGTTTTGTAAATATTACTTTCCTTAAAGGCATCAAGCATCCACTAAAAATAGGGTTATTGGTTCAAACATTTTTTTAATTGTCATCATTTTTAATGGAAAAAGAGTTCTGAAGAAGATGCATGTAAATCACAAAACAACCAATACTTTAAAAAAACAAAATACAGTTCACAGCAATGATTGGACACCAAATAGGATTTTTTTTATTGATTTCCTTTTATTTTATCTATTTTAATCACACATTATTTTCAATAACCAGTCATTTTGACATGAGGTTATTTGTCATTGGAGTAACAGATTTAGTGTTACTCAGCATGCTCTAAATCCACGTCTTTCCAATCAATTCGGAATGAATGTGTACATAGATTGCATCTCTTTCTCTTCAATTGCAATTGAAGGACTTTCTACTTAGCAATATATATTGCTTGGTATAGACACAAACTTATTTGCCAGAAGTTGAAAGAGTTTTGTGTTACGCAAAGTAAAAGTATTAATACAAAATAAAAACAAAATTATTTATTTGTTATCCATTTCATTATCATTAAATTAATAATTAATGGGATGGATGAGCTTCCAAATCATTGCATATTAACTTAAATTATGAAATCAAACAGGACATGATTACTCTCATCACTTTTTCCACTATGAATTTTGCTCTATACTTCCTCTTTATCACTGCAACCACCAAAAACCTAACTTTGCTGATATAAGACGTTAAAAATGGGATTCAAATCTGCCCAACTGTGACTATGGTGGTTGTGGAACGATATGGGTTTCACTTTTGGCAAAAGTCACGAAGAATTAATGCTGTGTGAACTGGCGCATTCATTGTTTTCGGTGCAATCCAGATTTGACGCGTTTGAGGCTCAAAATGGAATTGACTGATCCTTTTGAAATTCCATCATCATCAGAAAGGTCTCTAATTGTAAATCGACGGTTTGCAAGCATCAACTATTTAATTTTTTGCAACATTCTAGACGTTTCCGCAAACAAAATTTAATGCAAGTTCTTTGCTCAATTAATTCAGACATTTCAAAAATCACCGGAATCAGTTTTAGCGTCTCACAAAGACAAGCGTAACTCAAACGCTAATGAATATTTTTATGTGAAATTTCACACAGATGTCAAGGATAGTGCCAGCAACCTAAAAATGAAATTCTATAAGTCCAGGGAATTTTAGATTGAAAGTTGGTCTTACTTTTGACATAGTAGTATGTTAAGGGTGTTGTTTGCTATTAACAAACTTATTTTTTGATGTTTTAATTCTTTCAACTTCTTGGCAAAGAAATCACGAGGTTTGCCAATCACATAATGGTGTGAGTTTCTGAGTGGCATTTCAATTTATTTGGAAGCATGCACTCTGGTAGCAAAAATTTCATACACAATACATATCTCTTTTCACCATTAATTTCTGTCTACATAAAACCAAAGTCTAAATAACTATCATCACATTTTAATTTTTCACAGTCGTATCGCTGGTTGAGGATGTGCTTTCTGTATTGCTATTATTTTCTTTTCTTTATTTACACTTTCATTATTCATCTTGTGTTTATTATTGTTCAAAAACTGGTCCATCAGAGTTACGAGGGCAAAAATCATAAAATTATTTATTAAAATTAAAGGAGAAGTATTATAACATAAAGTATACTGCATTAATTAATTTATATCAGGCATGGACTTTATCTTCATTAGGCATCGATTATCAGCTGACTGATTGGATTAAACTAGCAATGCTTGTTTCTGTATTTCGTCTGCAAGATTTTCTAGAATAATTTTTCTAAATCTGTCATGAAGAATCTTCACATCTTGAAGTGTTTGTTACGATCAGAGACTTGATGGTTCAAGTTCACAAAAGCATTCAAGGCTTTCGATTTTAGCTTTATACAGGGGATTGTTATATTTATTATAATAAAAAATCAAACCATACCAAAAAAAAAAAAAAAAAAAAAAAAAATTCTACATATTTATCAATTTTTAGCTTTTTACTTTTTTTTTTGTTCATTGAAGCTACATGCCTTGTTTTAATTTTTTATCAAGCTTTTCGGAATATTTTGCTACATCCTTATGAAGACGCCATATTGCACACTTAAGAAATCGCTATTTTAACATCACTTGTTGGATTTTAAATCAATTGTCTTAGTTTAAAAACCCTATGTACTACCCACCAGATTTTCCAAACCTTTTAATTATCACTAATATTTTGTCTTTATTCCTAATGTATTATTTTTATTTTAATGTGTTATTTTTGTGTGTGTATGTATGTATTCACTAAAGTTGAATGATTGCATGTAATAAATGTAAAATTTCTTTTCAGATTCCAATTCTTCCACAGAAATATCTACTTTCTTACGGGCCCATGCTTTTGTTGCCTTGGGTAAGATCTGTCTTCAAGATGAAACTTTATCTAGAGAACTATTTCCATTACTTGCCAAAGAACTTACTACATCTAAAGAAGATGTGCTACGTAATAATGCTATTTTAATTTTAATAGAAATGCTCAGACGCTATCCTTCTTATACTGAGAAATATATCCCTTTGATAAGCTCTTGTGTAAAGGATATGCGGTACATTATACGTTACCAGAGTATTTCCCTCATTACAAATTTTATGCAACAGGATTTTGTCAAGTTAGAAAATAATTTTTGGTTGTACTGTCTATTATCCACAATTGCAGATGAAAATGAGGCTATTCACGAGCTTGGTAGATATAGCCTAAGCATGATTTTATTTGAAAAGAACCATTCTGTTTTCACTGAACATTTCGTTAAGGCTATTTATGTCTTCAACTGCTTTCCTCCACCCAATGATGAAGTCCTTGCAAAGTTTGTAAAATCAATGACAAAATTTGGCCTTCCGGGGGATAAAAATAGGGACAAAAGGATGCAGATTTATAAGTTTATGATGACATATACACTTCCTGTAAATCATGCAAAACTATTCCGCAGCATTTGCGATGTGTTGACTTCCATCGCTGAATATGTCTTCCCTATCAATAAAAGAACCGAGTCCATTGCCCGAGATTGCATGGCGATTCTTAATTCGTTGGAAATACGAGCTTATGATTCACATAATGTAATAAGTGAGTTGGAAGAGCCTGAAGAATATATTAATGCTGAGCGGGAAATCAGAAAAGTTACATTGGTTGAACCTATCATTCCCATAATGATTTCCTTGAAGAATCGTATCTTCAAAAAAAGTAATGCTTTGTTGCTTGAAATATTTACCTTCATCAAGGATTTACTGGTAGATTTTGAGAGTGAGATCGATAAAATTTTGGCTGGTGACAAAATGTTAAAAAATCAAGTCATGTATGAACTGCGGAATGAAGAGAAGGAAGTGCCAAATCAACAAAAGAAACATGAAAAGAAGAGGAAGACATCAACTTCACCAAAGGCCAATATTTTAGATCAGGCATCTGAAGTAAGTGCAAATATCATCCAAGGTAATAGAAGCAGTTTTTCACCTAGTGAGGAAACAGCCAGCGAACAGATTCAAATTCCTGATCACATAAGGGCACCACCTGCTATAAATAATGACTTGCAGTTACCTTCAACAAGTGGTTTGCAGAATATGGATGTACAGAGGCAGCTGTTTTCAAGTACCCCTGTTATTCCGTTAAAACGGCTGAAATTGAAATCTCCAAATATTAGCAAAATAAATCTAACCATGGAAGATTTTGATTCAAATTCTGATTAGTTGTTCCTACTAAGCATAATTCAATAAGTTTATTTTCATTTGTAAAGTTGAAGAAGAAGAATTTTTTTTTTTTTTTTTTTTTTTTGTCATTCATCTGTAAATTATATCCATAAAATCTCATAATTATTTTGACATTTTTGTTCAAATAAATGTTATTATGTTAAAGAGATTATAATTTGTTCCTATTTGTGTTTCAATGTTTGTTCAGTTTTGTATAGAAGTTCACAATCCATATACCACTTTAAAGCTAATTGTGAGCTAAGATTAACAGATGGGTCTTTATGTGTAAAAATTAAAATTGTACTTGAAAATATATTTTAAAACAAAAATTTATAGTAAAAATACTTTTTTTTTTTCATTGTTACCGTATTATATTCTTAACTTCTCACAATAGATTTTGATTTATATAATAATTCTTGATATGTTATAACATGTATAATATTATTAAAAAACCTTTTTTTTTCTTCATAATAATAATTTTTCTTTTGTTGTAAAGGACATTCAATATTGTTTAATTGTGATGCAATTTTCCATCAATCTTATACATTCTACTTATTTGCTTGTGACAAAGCCAAATGAAACATGTGAAACAGTTCCATTGTCACAATTCATGCATTTATGTAATTTGCTCTTTGTTGTTTATGTGATGTTTCTCAAAAATTTTATCTCTGCTCTTTTTTTTTAACAAGGATAAGATCCCCTAAAATTATCCTTAGGAATTTCTACATTGTAGAAGAGTCAATGTGGCTAAATGATATGGAGGATGCGCACACTGGTGAAAGTAATCTCGGGTTCAAAACGCTGTTGTTTGATTCTGCTTTTTACTAGTTATATTGATTTTAAAACTATACCTCAACTGATTTATTTTATAAAATTTTTTAATTTAAACTGTACTGTATATACGTATATTTTAAGTTTGTAAATTAAATTTAATATTAAATGTATTTAATTGTACCTTTTTTCTTAGATGTTGCATACTGTGTCTATGTTATGATATTTTTAAATCTCATAAAAATCTAGAGAATTTTCCTCTGACTAAAAATTTGGATCTTAAAAATTATGGGATATTTTCAGAAAGTTATAAACAAAATTCTTTGCAAGAATTTTTCTTTTGTAAAAATTGGGCAGTATATGTACATAATTTTTTTATTTGTATGTATTTGAAACAAAAGTGTACTATCAAGTTTGAAATCATTACAATTTTCCTGTCCAATTTGTGCATTCTGTACCGTAATTTTCTGTTTGTAATAAATATATAACATAAATTAATATATTATCAATGTTGTGGGTGGATAATTTTCGTCTGCTGCTTATGTAAATGTCTTTGGAAAATAGTTCCCGAAAGGAGTATTTAAATTAAAATTGAAGTTTCATGTTTATTATCATTTGTACTTTCATGGAAAATGATAAATACATTTTATGTTTATCATAGTTCTTTCAAGAATTTATCTTTTCAACATCCATTATTTCTATTATATAATTATGTTAAACAAATTTTTATCATTTTGGCAGTTCAAAAAGGTAATGGCATATTACATTAATGGTTTGATAATGGCATATTACATTAATTTTTTTAAACACAAAAAAAAAATTAGCTTTATAGCACAAACTGTTGCAACATTCCACAAATGATGCCAAATCTTTTTTTTTTCCTCGCAAGAAATTCGAGTACTATTAAGCATTTAATTATTATTAAAGTGTATAAGTTGTATTATTTATTGTATATATGTATAAAGGTTTATTGTTGTCTTCATTTTTTGAATAAAAATTTATTTGAAATGGATAAAGAATGTTAATTTTTCCTGTTTTTAATCGTTATCCATTTTGTAGTTACTGTAATTTCCTGCCTATAATTGGCTTCCAATTCACTCTAGTTCTTTGACATAACAAGTTCTATTTTTATATGCATGATATAAAACTAACAAAACGTTTTTGTTTTGGTTTCTTTCCAAGAGAGTTTTTGATGTCAATATAGAAAAAATAAGTTATCAATTTAAGATAAAAAGGATATTAAAAAAACCGTATAAAAATATACACATTTAATAATTGTGGGCAAAACAAAAAAGGCGACATTTTTCCAATGAATTGTAATTTTCCAAGTTTGCTAAAAAATCGAAATTCTTGATTGGTATCACCATTATTAATTTGGGTTGCTTTAAATAGTTTTTAATTCTTATCTATAACTTCATTCCAACTTTTTTCATCCACTAGCATACGCCAAAGTAGGATGCGCGTCACATTCTGTCTAATTTTGTTTTACTCTCTTCCATTGTCCATAATTGTCATATTACCTTTTTTTTTATGTTTAACTGATTGTAAATTTTGCTGTCATTCAAAGTGTAATAAACCTTTGTTGGCAAAGAGCATTTCTAAGTGTGGTTTTACAGAATTGATTGAAACTTCTAGAAAAAACATTGTTCATAGTAGCTTATAATCCTGCATCACAAAATTTTGAGGTTTTAATGCAGATTATAGGAAGGGACTAAATGTTGATATTATGAAGAAAATAATCAGAATGCAATCATTTAATACATGTAATGGTTGTCATTAAAGTTGCAATGACTAGTAAGAAAAAATTAGTGAAATTGTATTTACTTATAATTTAAGTGTAAAATGATTCTGTAACTTTGAGGTGCAGAAGTTTGTATTTCAGGTATTCACACCTGATAACAATAACTCTTACAGAGCTGCCACAGCTTCGAATAGATTGCATGCAGATGAGGCTTTAATCGGTTAGTTGCAGAAAAGCCATGTGAAAATCCGGTCAAAGCAGGATTGGTATGCTTTTAGCAACCTGCATTGTCTTATTTTTGTAATATACATTATAGCAGCCTCGAATGTATTACACAACCGTAAACTATAGCATCTCTGTTGATGGGCCAGAAAGACCATGCATTAGGCTATACATACCATATCACAGCTTATGCATTATTCCTAGTACTGGGGGCTGGTATGACTACAGTCAATGCAACTATACAACAAATATATTCGTTGTAGTGTTGTATGCAAAAATGGGATTTGTCAAGAAAAAAAAGATGCTACACAATTCATACATGAGTGTTGTCTAATACTACGTCCAGATTTGAAACTTTTGGCGGCCTGCAGAATATTACAGTTTGAACTCGGGAAAAACCAGCCCCGTTATTTCTCCATACGAGCGAACCTCCAATCCTCTCTCGGAAGACCGTAAATCCCTCGAAAGCTAGTGTTTTGAATTTCATCCAAACTGCAGCAAACCTGTTGATGTGCGGGAGCTTGAAACTTAAGCTCTCTAGTATAAATGTTTCAGTCATTTAAAGCAGGGGTCTCCAAACTACGCCCCGCGGGTCAAATCCGGCCCGCTCGCGACAGCGAATAGCTTATTGTTGCTGTAATAAGTTGGATAAAAAAATACAGAATGATAATAACTCGGTTTTATTGACTTGCTAGGTAAAGCTTAATGACAAGCATAATACGCAGAAAATTTAACTTAAGCATAACATAACTGGAAATTATAGATAATGGCAGAAAAATTAAAATGGTTTTGGCCCTTGGTACTTACTGGAGTAAACAGTATGGCCCTAAGGCTGAGAAGTTTGGAGACCCCTGATTTAAAGCAATCTGTCATTGTAGCTGAAGTTATATATTGTAGCATGGAATAATAACATCCTAAAACAGACAAATCGATTTCTTATAAGAGGTGTTAGTCAGATATAAACGGCGCTAAGCTTCTTTGAAAGCAAAATATAATATTGCCCCCCCTCTTAGTTTTTCTTTTAATGTCGTATTAAAAATTAAAATTATTTTAATTGCTATTAAAATCCCTTTAAATGATATTTCCTCCGTTATGACGCTGCTGTTTTTGAATATCTCAGCTTGTCAATTTTCCATGCGATCGGTAGTAGGACTATATCATGCTGCACACAACGTGCTCGTGCTGTGGTTGTTTTACCCTTAACTAGCTGTAGACATCTTTCTACAGCTGGTGTCTGTTTTCTGAGATAAGAGAGGTTTTTGGTTTGTCGCTCTACGGTAATTTTATGCACATTTTCGGCTAATTAGACCTAGACCTAGACCTAGAGTTTGATATAGATTCCAAACCACTCACAAATATCCATTCCACCGACAGGATTCGAACCACTGGACTCATTAATTACAGTCTTATGATAGTATTTTTTAATGACTACAGTAACGTTTAAGTTTTATTCAGAGATGGGAAAACGAGCATTGTTGAGGAGGTCGGTATTAAAATCCTACTTTTATAAAAAGTAATTAAAATTTTTTTTCCACATACTAGAGCTCCTAATTTATGCAAGCTTGGCGATCTCCATGGAACGATAATTCAACCTGATAGTTGTTGAACCTTATGATGAAGGCCAGTTTTTATGGAAATACTACTAACCCATCAAGATTTGTCAGAAAATGGACACCTGGCTATTCTATAATACTTTAGTATATATATATTTGTAAGCAAATTTAGAGTAAAAGGACGTCTTTTAAGTTTGGGCAAATATTACTTTTTAAAGTTGTAATAAATGATTTGTTAGTGCAAAAACTGTATAGATTACCACTATTATCAGTATTGATTTGTAAAAGCCTTTTAGATTTGATTCATTTATTCAATGAATTAATTGAACAAAATTTTCTAAATCCACCAGTAAAGATTTTATTAAATAAATAATTTTTTTTTATTGCTGTAAAGAGTTGGGAGTTGGTATAAAAAATTTGAGTCAGGAGTCGGTAATTTTTTAGCGATAATGTTTGTACGATAATTTACAATCACGTCATGTTACCATTCTCTATCAAATCAAATTCTTGTGTTAGTTCCTTCTAAATTTATACCAAACATGTTCTCTACATTAAAAGCTCGTTTACCAATCCCTTCTTATATATAAAAGAAGGGATGTAAGCCAATATATAAATATATATATATATAACAGGTGGGCTGAAAGGTTCGTAGGCTGACACATAGATAGCGCTACTAGTATTAAATCCATATGATTTTTAGTTAGCCCTAACCTTCAAAATACACGTGTACAAATTTGACAGCTGTTGCACTATTAATATGTGAGTTATAGCATTTTTAGTGAAGCAACTTTTGTTAGTTTGAAAAAATGGATAAAAAGCAATTTCGTGTGTTAATAAAGCATTGCTTTTTGGCGAAACAAAATACTATCGAAGCCAAGGCTTGGCTTGATAAACATTATTTGGACTTTGCACTAGAAAAATCAACCGTAGAGAAGTGGTTTGCTAAATTTAAACGACGCGAAATGAGCACCTAAGACGATGCACGCAGTGGACGCCCCAAAGAGGCTGTTACCGACGAAAACATCAAAAAAGTCCACAAAATAATTTCTGATAACTGTAAAGTGAAGTTGATTGAGATAGCTGAGACCCTAAAGATATCAAAGGAACGTATTGGACATATCGTGAATGAATATTTGAATATGCGAAAGCTCTGTTGAAAGTGGGTGCCGCGCGAGCTCACAGTCGACCATAAACAACAAAGAATTGATGATTCTAAGCAGTGTTTGGAGCTATTCAATCGTAATAAACCCGAATTTTTGCGTCGATATGTGACAATGGATGAAACATGGCTCCATCATTTCACACCGGAGTCCAATCGACAGTCAGCCGGGTGGACTGCACGTGATGGACACTAAAAATGCTATAACTTCACTAAAAAGGCTATAACTCACATACTAATAGTGCAACAGCTGTCAAATTTATACACGTGTCTTTTGAAGGTTAGGGCTAACTAAAAATCATATGGATTTAATACTAGTTGCGCCATCTATGTTTCAGCCTACGAACATGTCAGCCCAACTGTTATATATATATCATACCTAAGAGTTTCTGGAAAAATATTCAATCATTTGTTTTGTTGACATCTTAAATTTTCGAAGTCAATGGCATTAGAAACTAACAGTGTATGTCTCTAATGGTTTTTAACTGATCTAGAATAAATAATTAGCTTTTGATCAAGGCAGCTTTATAAGCATTAACGAGTGCAAAAGCACAGGTTGTTTATTACTAATTGATGAAAGTGAAAGATTTTTTTTTGTTAGATTGTGCCTTAATAAAAAGCTTATTTTAAATAAGAATGTACGGGAATTTCGGCCAAACGATTCTTTTAATTTCTTAGAACGAAAAATGAATAAAAAATTGATTATTTTTATTCTTTTAATAAGGTAATTTTCATTTAAAAATAACTTTAATACGAAAATTGAGTAAATAGGCAATTAAAGCTGTTTCATTTAGCTAATTATTTACTGTTAACTTAATTGATCATTTACTGTTAATGGAAGGAAAGTTAAAAATATTTTGCTAGATTGCGGTTTAAAAAAGACTTAATTTAAATAATGTATTGGAATTTGCGGCCAAACGATTCTTTTTTTTAAAATTTTTTAGAATGGAATAGAATAAATAAATAAAAAAAATGATTATTTTGCATTTTTATTCTTTTTTAATAAACTAACTCTCATACGAAAGTTGTGTAAAAGCAGTTAAAGCGGATTAAAATGAAAGCACTTGATAATTATGAAGTAATATTTCAAATTACTATATAGTTACTAATTTGTCATTTTTAAAAGTTAATGATTTAAAATTAATTTTCAAGTCATTCACTTTCTATTAAATCGTTATTTTAATAATGAATTAATATTTTTTAATTATTCTTCTCGTAAAAATCCTACTGATATAAAAAGTTTATTAGTTGAGTTTATCAACGTCGGCTTAATCTTCAATTTGGACTGTATTTCAACATTCCGAATAAAAGATTAGTTGTCAAATGACAGTGCATTTCACTACGTAAAAAAAAATAAAAAAATGAAACACTTTTAAGGTAATATCATTAAATCTAGCTGTAATTATCATTAAATCTTTACGTAAGTGCTATAATTAGAAATGGTTTGAAGGAATTATCTTATGATGCAATTTAACTGAATAACACCAAGCCATGTCTATTAGTAGGCATTAAAACACAATACATTTTAAACATAAAAAGGAAAATTTCTTTTAAACTTAATATTAGATATGTGCAATTCAATATACTTAATACAAAAAGCCACGAAATATACATCTTTACTGTAAACGGTAAAATTTTATTTTATTTTGAGACAGAATAAGCCTTGAATGCTATCAAGGCTTTCGTATACCTTATAATGAGACATTTTAGTTAACGCGGTAAACTTCTGTTGTAGTGAAAGGAAACATTAATTAAATAAATAAATACGTAGGTTAAAATTAAAATATCAAATAATAATAAATTCGAAGCATAACAGGCTTTAATTTTAAAGCACAATATGTCTGAAAACACTTAATATTCCTACATCCCAGCCGGTAATAAATGCTATAAACCAGTAACCATTTCGATCTTCCTTTAATTTTCATTTTCTTGAATACCTCTAACTTTTCATAATAACTTCAAAAAATTAAAGATTCATAGAATGCTTAACGCTTGGGTTAACGATGCAAGAAAGACAATCTCGTAAAAATTTTAGCATGTTATAATTCACTATTTTTTCATAAAAATATTTAATATTCACAAAAATTTGAATAAAATTATGTTTTTAAATATGGAATTTTTTTTTCTTCTGGACTGATGCAAGAATTAATATATATACATATACAATATATATGCAGAGCGATTATAAAAACCCTTTCTCGATATGATTCCCTGGCTATCATACCATTCACAGAAACAGAATGAAATTTTGGAAAATGCGCTCAAGAATCGTATGAAAAACAATAGTTAAATTGTTACAGTGACATGATTTCAAAATTTCAAATGGCAACATTTACTTTATTGGAATGTGATCTCCATAGAGAAAAACCATAAACAGCGGGGCCTGAATGGCCGAGTGGCTAGCGCTCTGGCGCTCGGTACCACAGGTTTCGGGTTCGAGTCCCGGCGGTGCCATGGATGTTTGTAGTGGTTCGGAATCCACTTTAAACCGTAGGTCCCGGTCTAACACGACCGTAGAGCGTTGTGGAGAATGACACATTAAAAATCAGGAAAAACTAACTGTTCATATATATAGTGATTGGAGGATTATAGTCCTTGTTGCTTCACATCCCCATATACCACTTAATTCATCACCATCAACCATAAACAGCGAACGAAAATCACCAACTTTTGGCATACTAGGAAGAAAAGTGAAAAGAACCAATAAAGACAGAAGCAACAGAAAGCAAAACATCTTAATGTGTGTTCACAAATTTTTCACGTGATTTCCTTCACACACGACGACATATTGCATGTTAACACATGGTGGATAGCACTGAATCACGTACCATGGTAAGAGAAATCTGTTAAACCTGACGTCTAATGGCACCTTTCAAATCTGATGAAGTTTGTGGATTAAATCAGATGTCATCAGACGTCAGGTTCAACAGATTCCTCTACCTATGCTATGTGCTTCAGTGCTATCCACCATCTGTTGCATGAAACATGTCGTCTTGTATGAAGGAGGTCGAGTAGTTGTACTTCTCTGAAACTTACTGCAATAATTTGACAAAGATTTTGAGACTCGTTATTCATATTCCAAATAAAGGTCGTATATGAAGCAAAAAATTTTCTGTCTAAACAGGACGCATTTTAAAGCGGATGTATGCCGAGGTATCACTTCACCAGGATTTGTTTGGTGCATCATTTTCCTGCTGGCCCTTTATTTACTAAAAGTTTAATAAAATTTTGTTCTTTTTCTTCTGAAAGTAAATTATAGTTTACTTTCCTGTTTTGGAACATTCCGTATACATACAGAAAAAGAAAAATTATTTATAGCCCAAACATAATAAAATATAATCTGCTGGGGCCGATATACAGGTTATCCATAAAATTTAGAATTTATTATAAGAACAAAACGTCTAACAGTAATCTTAAAAAATGAAGGGGGAAAAAAAATTATAGAATTCCAATTGATTTTTTTTTTTTTTTTTAAATTTCAATTTCACTTGGGAAAAAAAATAATTCTCTTTACTTTCCCCAGACGATCTTTTAGAACAATTTCGCAATATTTATTTAATTATACAATTATTGCATCGTGAAAGAAATTAAAATAAATTTTATGTTTAAAAAAAGCTCATGAAAGAAATTTAAAAATATTATGTATAAAAAAATTTGAAATAAACCAATAGCATGTGAAATAAATTTAAAAAAAAAAAATTTATTCAATTGAAAGTAGTCCGAGACACGAAAAACTCAGCTCCTCAAAACAATAACCATAATTTTATAGTGTAGCAAGCATCGCTTTATTATTTTGTTAAAATGAATATCATCCTATCTTCACATTTATCATCGTATCTTTTTTTTATTTATTCCAAATAAAAAAAAAAAAAAATGACTTGCATCGGCCGGGAATCGAACCCGGGCCGCCCGCGTGGCAGGCGAGCATTCTACCACTGAACCACCGATGCTTGCTACACATATACCACGAATCAATTCACAACAACAAATCGATGTTCAATGCTAATAACCTGTTTCTCGAACAGGTAATGTTCCGAAGCCTGGTCGAAATCTTCATGTGTTGGATCAGCTGTCTCACGGACACGCTTTCCATCTCTTTCTGCTCAGAAAGTATGTTCAAAGACGGGTTATATTTTTTTTCTTGCTTATTTCTTCCTCCCATTTCACAAACTTCTAAATAAACATTTATTTAAATTGAAAAAAAAAAAAAAAAACATTTTCACCACGGAATCATAATTTCAACAGGTTCAGGTAAAAGAATCTCTTGAAGCTGGAGTGGTATTTGTACTCCTTTCATTGGAATAGTTGGCTCATTTGATTGAAGTCAAGGCTGTTCCGAGCACACATGCAAAGGCACACACACAACATCCAACATCAGTAAGGTTGTGCATTGAGATAGAATTTTGTATCAATAAGTCATCCACAATATGTTTTCCAAACAATTCACTTTTTTAGATTAGTTACTGATAAAATATGAATTTCAGATGGAAACATTAAGACTGATTATTATCCAGAAGAACTATTAGTGATATTTTCGTTAAAATACTTGACTCCAATAGAAATTTGCTTCTTCTTTATCCTCAGGTAGTTTGGCAAATGTGTCATTGTCTGATAATTCCGGACAATGCCATTACAATTTTTTTTTTTTTACCGTCGTTGGAATCCTCATCATCGGCAACAACAGTCCTGTGGCAGATTTCGAGACAAGATGATCTCTTTTTACGGGGTATGATTGTCAGTCCTACTCCCAACGCTCTGCGATCATATTAGACCTTGACCTACAGTTTAAAGTGAATTACGAACCACTACAAACATCCATGGCACCGCCGGGACTCGAACCCGAAACTTGTGGTACCTAGCGCCAGATTGCTGGAATCTTACTTTTCTGAAAAGTGTCTGTTTACATCTATTTACTTGGCAAAGATTTTGACATACGCGAGTCGCCAAAGAAAGGTCGTATACTAAACAATTTTTTTTTTTTTTGCACCCAAACAGGATGTATATAAAAGTTTGACTTATATTAAAACTGACGTATGCTGAGGTGCCACTTTTTGTTGAGTTTAATATGGTATTCATATTTATTGTAAAACAGGAACGTGTTATAGGCTTCAACTTTAAATTTTATATTATACAAAATATTTTTAATTTTATATTATTACGCATCCAAATAGGACTTATAACAAAACTGACTTATCCGGGGTACTACTTTATTTTAAGTGTAAGATGGTTTTCATATTTATTGTGAGACAAGAATGCACTATAGGCTTCATTAGCAATAGCTACTTTATATTTTATATTAAAAAATTATTTATTCTATATTATTATGCGTCCAAATAGGAGGCATATCAAGTTGAACTTAAACCAAAGTTGATTTATTCGAGGTACTATTTTATGTTTAGTGTAATTAGATTTTCGCATTTATTGTAAAACAAAAAAAAACAAACAATCAATTTTAAATTTTATAATATTATTTTATGCACGAGTTTCAGAAAATTTGACATATAGTTCAGAAAGTTTCATTGATACCACGATGAAATAAAATCAATCATTTAATTCATCTAACCTAACTGTCCATCTTTGCACAGAAGTAAGCAGAAGGACATTTTTGATTTCCCTCTCTTAAACACATCGTAATGATGCGCACAGCAGTTTCTGCCCGAGCAGATCGATTTTCGGCGTGGTACTTTTTCCCGCTCACTTTCGGCTCCTCAGTCGGTGGCCAGCAGCCACGTGTTGCCGGACTATGCCCGGATACGGATGCCGATTCCGTGTCCAGCACAAGCGCAAGGACCTGTGCTGCTCCATATGCAGGATGCCCATGAGGGATCCCGTGCAGATCTCCACCTGTTACCACAAGTTCTGCGACTCGTGCTTGCAGGACTATCTCAGGTGAGTCGCGAAGCATTTTATCTGGCTACTTGTGAAGAATTTCAATTAATTATGAAAAATTATGTGGTGTTTGTAAAAAAATATACCATGCAAAAAAAAAAAAAAAAAAAAAAAAAAATAATAATAATAATAATAACCCGAAGAAAAAAAAAACAATTTTTATATAAAAATCTTCGAAATCTCTCGCCATACTTGTATAAATGCTGAATTTTGATTGACAACATTTATCGTAGACCATAATTTACAGATCGTTTAATTTACCGATAGCTCGAATATCGTGGAGCAGAATTTACCAATCGCAATATTTAAGGATAGTCAAATTATTGTAACATAATTTGCCTGATCATTACATTATCGTTGAACATAATTTACTGATTTCTAATTTATAGATACTAGAATATCATAGAACATAATTTATTGATAGTTAGAACATCGTAGAACATAATTTACTAATCGCATAATTTAATGATATTCAGATTATAGTAGAACATAATTTACCGATAACTATAATATCGTAAAACATAATTTACCAATTGCATAATTTAAGGATTATCAATTACTCTTAAAATATAATTTACAGATCATTACATTATCGTAGAGCTTAATTTACCGATTTCTTAATTTATAGATAACTAGAATACCTTAGAACATAATTTACCAATCGCGTAATTTAATATTCAAATTATCGTAAAACATAATTTAAGGACAGCTAAAATATTGTAGAACATAATTTAAGGATAGCTAAAATATTGTAGAACATAATTTAAGGATAGCTAAAATATTGCAGAACATAATCTACCGATAGCTAAAATATTGCAGAACATAAAATTTAAGGACAGCTAAAAATATTGTAGCTAAAATATTGCGGAACATAATCTACCGAATTAAAAATTGCGGAACATAAGGACAGCTAAAATATTGTAGAACATAATTTAAGGACAGCTAAAATATTGAACATAATCTACCGATAGAACATAATTTAAGGACAGCTAAAATATTGTACCGATAGCTAAAATAGAACATAATCTACCGATAGCTAAAATACATAATTTAAGGACAGCTAAAATATTGTAGAACATAATTTAAGGACAGCTAAAATATTGTAGAACATAATTTAAGGACAGCTAAAATATTGTAGAACATAATTTAAGGACAGCTAAAATATTGCAGAACATAATCTACCGATAGCTAAAATATTGCAGAACATAATCTAGAAAATAATTTAAGGACAGCTAAAATATTGTAGAACATAATTTAAGGACAGCTAAAATATTGTAGAACATAATTTAAGGAACATAATCTACCGATAGCTAAAATACAGCTAATCTACCGAACCTTAATCTACCGATAGCTAAAATATAATTGTAGAACATAATTTAAGGACAGCTAAAATATTGTAGAACATAATTTACCGATAGCTAAAATATTGTAGAACATAATTTACCGATAGCTAAAATATTGTAGAACATAATTTACCGATAGCTAAAATATTGTAGAATATAATTTACCGATAGCTAAAATATTGTAGAATATAATTTACCGATAGCTAAAATATTGCAGAACATACTTTATCGATAGCTAGAATATCGTAAAACATAACTTAATGATCTCTAGATTTCCGTAGCGCGTAACTTAGCAATGTTTCCAAAAAAACATTGAGAAGAAAAATGTGTAAATCCAAATAATATTTATGTAATTTGTTGTGAAACGAGTAATTTTTGATTAATTATAAAATTCCATGTAAAGGTGTAAAATTTCCAGTCTTAAAAAGAGTTTAAAGTTTTTTTTTTTATTCAGTTAACAGAAATAGTTTCCAAATAGTTGTTTGAGAGGCTTAATTCCATTTAAATAAAAATGTTAAATTGCGTAATTTTATTTTAAAAATACCGAGTAAAAAATAAATAATCAATTGGCTGCCATTCTAAAACGTCGGATTTTAATACACGGTAAAACTTCACCTTTATAGGAGGATATTTCAGATTTCAAATCTTATTTTATACTGGAATTACAAAATGTTAAGCATATTAAATTGATTAACTTTATCTTTACAATTAGTAGTTTCAATAAAATACATTTTTTAAATAAATATGTAATTAAAAATATTTCTAGTTTTTTTTCCAATAAAGTAAAATTAATAATTGAATTGAAATAACCAACTTTATTTAAGTACATACACATTTAGGTGAATCATTATATCTTACTTAATTACGTGAATATATAATTTTCCTGTCTAAACTTTGTATTATCGTATTTCGAAGCCGAATTTATTGGATTGTAAATTTGAAAAAATTGTAATTGTTATCTTTGATCGATTTGCACTTTAACATGCGTCTATTTCCCACTATACGAACAGATATGTAACAGATTCAGCGTTAACCAGCTTACACCACGGCGGATCTTCTACGCATTTTGCCACCAAAATTTTGAACGAGCACACCCATCTAAGAGTTAGCACATCCCTCCTGGTGCCAAAATGAAATGACTTTAAGAACTACACATTTATCGTGTCTATTCCTGGCATAAACACTGAAGCTTTCGGTTCGACTTCTTTTGTTGGGTTTTGGACCAGGCTAAATTCAGAACTATAAAAATAATTGGAGTGCAATTTCAGCATCACCGGCTATTGTATAGACAGAAATAAAATAAAATCTCTTTATATGGGGTTGGGGAGTCGACCAAAAAAATTCCGACTTCCAAGTCGAATTTTTTTAATGCAGATTCTCGACTCCCGACTCTTTACTGTAATTTTATGTATCTTTTTTCTTTACTAATGTATTTAGAAAAATTTGTGAATTAAATTCAAGGACTTTTATTAAAATCATTTTTAAAAAAAAAAAAAAAAAAAAAATGAATTTAAGCAGTTAAAATATCAAATGAGAATATCGAGGAGTGTATGAATTTATGCAATTTTCATGAATATAAACAAAGTTCATTTTCCACTCGATGAACACAAAAATTTCTGCCAATACAAATATTCTCAATTCACAAAGTGTTCTAGATATCTTTGAAGCATATTGATTCTCTAGACTCTTGCAATATTTTTTCTGCTTAAAATACTATATTCAGATTATTATAGATTCCGTATACTAACTGTCATCATAAATAATTAATATATTTAATATAAAATGTATTTTCTTTTCTTACAATCTAAAAAATAATCTCCCTATTTAAACACATGATTTTCCAAAAAAGTGTACGTAAGGATAAATTAACATTTGATAGAAATAAAATATAAAAAAGTACGCTTTTTCAAACTATATATACAGAGTGATTATAAAAAAAAACCTTACTTATATTCGTCTTTAGCTATCATATCATTCACAGAAACTGAATGAAATTTTGGTTGAAGTTATTTTGAGGTATGCGCTCAAGAATCGTTTGAAAAACAATTAAATTCTAACAGTTACGATTACAGTGATACGATTTTGAAAATTTCAAATGACAATATCTAAATTTTTTTTTATTTGGAATATGATCCCCATAGCGGTAAACCATAAATAGCGTTGGAACGGTACCTGTAGCCCGAAAATTGCAGGCGCTAGACAGACCAAGAAGAAAAGTGAAAACAGCCAATAAAGACAAAGAAGCATCAGAATGCAAAACATCTCAATGTGTGTTCACAAATTTTCCACGCGACCTACTTCACATACGATGACACTTTGCATGCAGGCAGATGGTGGATATCACTGACACACGTACCATGGCAAGAGGAATCTGTTGAACCTGATATCTAATGCATCTTTGAAATCTTTGAAATCACTGATGATACACGTACCATGGCAAGAGGAATCTGTTGAACCTGATATCTAATGCATCTTTGAAATCAGATGCAGTTGCAGATTAAATCACTGACACACGTACACTGATACACGTACCATGGCAAGAGGAATCTGTTGAACCTGATATCTAATGCATCTTTGAAATCAGATGCAGATTAAATCACTGACACACGTACACTGATACACGTACCATGGCAAGAGGAAGTTGCAGATTAAATCACTGACACACGTACACTGATACACGTACCATGGCAAGAGGAATCTGTTGAACCTGATATCTAATGCATCTTTGAAATCAGATGCAGTTGCAGATTAAATGCATACTCTTTGAATTTCAGGTAACCCTACAATGAAATGCTATATCTGACGTCGTGTGGATGCAAGAAGAATTTCCCGCATTTGTGAGTTCTTCTGTCAAATGTTTCCGAGCACAACAGTTTGGTGATAGAATTATCACCCGCCATTTCACTTTTCCATGGCAGTCAAGGTACCCCGATCTCACTCACTCTCTCAGATCATTCTCAGATCGATCTCACTCACGATATTGGAGTGAGATAGGGGCTTACGGGGATACCTGAAATCCAAAGTGTTTGCATTTAATCTGCAACTGCATTTGATTTGAAAGATGCCATTAGATATCAGGTTCAACAGATTCCTCTTGCCGTGATAGTACGTGCTTCAGTGTTATCCACCATCTGCCGCATGCAAAGTGTCATCGGATATGAAGGAGATAGCATGGAAAATTTGTGAAGTACATTAAAATGTTTTGCTGTCTGTTGCTTCTCTGTCTTTGTTGGTTGTTTTCACTTCAACTTTTCTTCTTAGTCTGTCTTACGCAGGCGATTTTCGTGCTACAGGTACCGTTCCAACGCTATTTATGCTCTTCTACTATGGGGATCATATTCCAAACAAAAAAAAGTAGATGTTGCCAGTTCGAAATCGTTTCACTGTAACAGTAACTGTTAGAATTTAACTGTTGTTTTTCATATGATTCTTGAGCATATGCTTCAAAATACCTTAAACTAAAACACAAACATACACACGAACATATATATACATGAGGGGTAGTCAAAAAATTCCCTGAATTTCGTTGTAACTCTTTATCACCACAGTATAATAAATTTATTTCTTTACTACCTCTATATTTTTTACTACTGGAATTCATAACAGACAGCGTGTTTGCAGCCGAATGTTTTGGAAAAAAGCACAGATGACCCATTGTTTCTTGAGACGATCGTTACTGATGATGAGACCTGAGTGTTCGCTGACGACCCGGGTATAAGATGCTGTTGTCAGAATGGTACAGAACGTCTTCTCCTCGACTAAAGAAATAACGTCATGTCGAATCCAAAACAAAATGATGCTTACTTCGTTTTTCAATAACGAAGGTGTTGTGCTTACTGCACTTGTACCAGTTGGACAATCTGTTAACTGCCGTTTGTGTATGCAAGTTTTGAAAAGACTGAGGAAGACAATCCGAAGAAAACGTCCCGCCTAAATGGCTTCTCCACCAGCCTTCCTACTCACCGAATTTAGCACCATTCGGATTTCTGGCTCTGCCTCAAGATCAAAATTGACCTCAAAGGTAATCGTTTTGACGCAGTAGAAGACATCAAAACCAACGCGGGGCTGAACTTCGAAAGTTATGACAATAAGACTTTCATTGTTGTTTCCAGCAGTTTCAGGAGAAGGTGGAGCAAGTGTATGTGTTCCGCAGGAGCCTACTTCAAAGGGGATTAAGTAAATGTGTACCTACTATTGTTATAACAAAGATTACAATAAAACACGTGGAACTTTGTGACTGCCCGTCGTGTAGGTATATATATATATGAGGTATATGTATGTTTGGGCATGCATGTATGTACATATGTAGGCGTGCATTTCTAATGGAAATATAAATGGCATTTCGCTGTATTAGTTATGATATCGTAAGAAGTTAAAATGGAAAAAAATAGTCGATGAAATGTTGAACTCGTACCTTTTACTACTACGCCGTTGGACCACATTTTAATCGTCTTTAACAATATAAACGCTTATTCCATTAATATATATATATATATAATATTTAGTATATATCCATTAAATGTATTATAGGATTTTTCGATAAAATTACTATTTACATTTAAATTGAAAAAATCATTATTTAATATCACAGTAAATAGAATCGCAATTCTAGTTACCGTACATTTCCGTGTATAAGCCGATAATTTTTAGGACTTCTTCTAGAACAAAATTATTGGGATCGGTTTATATACGATATTGCTAATTTGGCAAAAAAAAAAAAAAGTTGGTACTTTGCAGTTAGTTGATATAAGCGATCAATCGCCAAATATTGCACGCTTTATTTAATTTATATTTCTTAAGTTTAAGAAAAAATAATAATAATTTTAAATGAAATAAGTAATTCGTTTAAGATGAGTTGTTTTATTTTTGAAATTGTTTATCTTAATGGTTTATTGCGTTGCCACCAAAACGAAAAATCTGATGTGGAATTTTACGTCCTGCTAACGGTAAAGTACCAAAACATAGACTAGAAATAATAATGGAATACCTTAAATAATGAACATCACAGGAATTTTTTCCATTTCGGCTTATATACGAGGTGTGAATTTTGAGTAATTTTTTTGAAGGGAAAACTCACTCTCGGCTTATATACGTATCAGCTTACATTCGGAAATATGCGGTAGTTTGGTTTTTAGAGAAATACTATTTTTTTTGTATTAATACTAATAAAAAAAATACTCATTTTTATAAGTATTTTTTGTTTGAAATTAATGATTTATGTTTCTAAACAGCAAGTATATTATTCTTTTTATAATCATAATTCTAAGATATTAATTTTACTTTATATACAGGGTGATTATAATTAAAGTCCACATTCAAAATACTGTAAAAAAAGTGCCACTCGTCACAATGAGTTCAAATTTGAACTGAAGATATTTGAAGAAGGGGGAAACGGTATGACATCAAAAAAAAAGTTTCCCCAATTTTTTCCATCCAATTTGGTATGACCTTGCCGTGGTGGATTGGCTTTCCGCTAACAGTATCACAACTGTTGAATGACTTGGAAGTCATCTTTTCCGTCAAAAAACCGAAACAATCAAGCACATTGAACACTACAATTGATTTATTGTGCAACGCATGCCAAATATGTTTTCATTTCGATTCAAAATATCACTGTAGTCAAATTCATTTTCTTTATGCCGCTTACAGTACCATCTATTAATTCACTTTGGAACTTTTTTTTCCATGCCGTATCGTTTCCCCCTTTTTAAAATATCTTCAGTTCAAATTTGAACTCATTGTGACGAGTGGTTCTTTTTTTACAGCATTTTGAATTTGGGACTTTAATTATAATCACCCTTTATACACACAGAGATCTGAAGCCGAAATGAACTGTAAAAAAGAAACTAAATTATATGTCAAACATAATTTGCCTACTATAAAATTCGTTTATATATTAGTGAGGAAATGAATTCTTTTTATTCTGTAATAAAATTTGCGAACCCGTACTCAATATTTCTTGCGTTTATTTAATGAGTTAATTTATTTCTTGCGTTTACTTGTAGAAATGCATCGTATCATAATATATGTGATAATTTAGAGAAAATTAATTAACAATGCGTTTTCTGAAAACAACCGCAATAATAAATATCATAAAACAGTTACCTAAATACCAACCTCTGAAAACTGCACTTATTCTCTGTGGAATTTCATCTCTTATTATTGATTACCATTGACAGTTAAATTACTGTGTATTCTCAAATTTACTTTGAACATACCATTAATGGAAAACACAAATGAAGTCCTGTTCCAAAATAATAATAATAAATAAATAAATAAAAGAAACAATTTCTCATACTGCAGCTTTAAAATATGGCTAATTTAATAATTAAGTGTCACGAATAATTTAGTAGAACATTTATTTCTGCCTAAAATTATTTTTGTAGATTTTATTTTATTGAGGTTAATTAATTTTTGGTGATTTTATTTTAAGGTTTATTTTGTTAAGGCGATGACAATACTAATTTCTGTTTAAATGATTCGATCATAAGGTAGACTAAAATAACATATTCACCAATAAAGAAAAAAAAATAAAGAAAATAAGGAAGAGTAATAATGAGAAAAATAAGGAAGACTAAAATAACATATTCACCAATAAAGAAATACTGTATTAAGTCACGTCCACGTTTGAAACATTCACTCGAATTTGGTTCTTGCAAATTTAAAAAAAAAGAAACAATATCCAACACTGTAGCTTTGAAATACTACCAATTCAATAATTAATTTTAAGTGTTACAAATAATTTAGTCGAACGTTTATTTAACTAATTTCAACCTAAAATTTATTATTTGTTATTTTATTTTATTAAGGTTAATTAATTTTTTTTATTTTAGTTTAAGGTTTATTTTATTGAGGTGACGATAATATGCTTATTTCTGTTTCAATGAATAGTCATTAAAGTAGTCGATTACGGATAAAAATAAAGAAGACTAAAATGGCATATTCACCCATAAAAAAAGACAGAGTCGTTCTCGGGCATTGCAGTTTGAATGTAAAAAAAGCCCCTTCCAGCCCCCTTATCTTCCCCCTCTCCCAATGGACAAAGACAGGTTAGAGAGTAATTAAAATTTTTTAATTTTTATTCATATGTTTTTTGATGAACAGTTTTTCATATACAACACATAAAAAAATCGTAAAAAAAAAGCTGCACAAACACATACAATAAACATTCTAAAAGCTCACATCACTTTTTTTGTTTGTCTATTAATTTTATTACGTAATAATAAAATTGGGTTTAATAAAAAACGAAAACGCTAAGAAAAAAAAACAAAACTCTTCTCAATGGGTCGTCTCAGTAGTGTGATGACTCCTGATTTAATGGATACCTTTTCATTTTTGTCTTCTTTTTCTTCATTATAATCTATAATTGTTCTAACAAAAGCCTGTAACCTATGCTTACTAAAACCATTAGCGGGAAATCGACAAAAAACTTTCCTACTCCCCAGGCGGAGTTTTTATGCCGACTCATAAATCCTGACTCTTTTCCTTAATTTTATATGCTGTGATCCTAACTAATAAGCTTACTACTAAGTACTTAAGCTTAAGATCAGTACTAAGTTTGCTGGTAAAACAGTCAATACCTTTGTTACTGGTTGTATTATTGAAGGATACAGTTGAATTGCTTCCGTAACATTCAGCTGTCCAGGCTAGCTCTCTGGCCTTTGATATGACAGGGTCCGGAATCCATGTTAAATTGTAAGTCTCAGTATAATTAGCCCAAAGTGTGCAAAAAATGACAGTAGAGGGACAAACCAAACAAAACCTAAACATTCATCCCAAGATTTTTGGAAAAATAAAAATTATTTTATAAAAGTATCAGGAGTCGAATATTTAAGTCGATGGCTGATTCCTCCTGTTCGACTCCCGATTCCGAATCTCAATTTCTGCTGAAAACTGCTAATTTCAATGGTTTGTTACTAATAGAGCTGTCCCAAACTATCATCCACTGCATTTCTAACATGAACCTATCCTGGTGGTAGCATGGATGTTTGTGAGTGGTTCGGAATCCCCGTTAAACTGTAGATTCCGGTCAAATCCGCAAAAAGGGTGGGAAAAAAATGACCGTACAGCGACACACCAAACCAAATCAAACCTAATATGCACCGCGATGTTTACTTTAATTCGGTGAAGAAGTCATTTAATTTTCACCACAAAAATTACTGGTTGCTTCCAATACTATCCACAACTGAAAATCACATAACTCACTATCAATGTAATGACTTGATTTTCTTTTACTGAAAGATTGTGCAAATTATTCTCTCTCTTTCATAGAAAATTCTTCTTGAATAAGAGGTAATTCGCTTCCTCACTGATTAATATCCAGTACTCATCACACTTACTACGAAATTAAGTATCTCCGTAGGAGTAGTTTTCAATGTTCATTAGAGTCCAGAAAACCATCTGCCTTCGGCGTTATTTATTCAAGCTGGGCGATAATCGCCATCTTTTTCTTTTGCCAGAAAGAAAATGGCGGAGAGGATATTCTCGGAAGGTAATCTTACGCCATAAGCACAAAATGGGAAACAATACCTAATAATGGCGCCAAAAAAAGACACCTTTTTTTAATAAACACGATAGCTTTTAAAGTTTATAAGTATATTTTTAGAAGAAAAATTTTAATGTTTGGAACATGAAAGTAAATATCAATACACCAAAAAGTAGCTAATAGTTCATTAGACTTCTGTTCAGGGCTTTGAATGTAAAGTAGTTCGAATTATAATCGCTTTATATTCTATTTCTTAGTAAATGGATATTCTTAATTCACTGACGTGGGTGGTTTAGAATGAAAAATGTTCAATTTTAAAATAGAAGCAAGGAAATAGAGCATTTTTAGAATTTCTATACTACGAATGTATCATCTCATTCGAGTAATTTGTCTAGCTTTGTAAAGAGTTTTAAATGGAAAGGACAATTTAATGGAACTCATTGTGTAAGATTACGAAGTTCATGATAGTCTGTTCTTTCTTTGATTGTATTTAATTAGAAATTCTCCGACTTACGATCTTTTATAATTTCAGATTAATAAAAGTTTATTCGTGAGTTCTTTCAGAAGAATAAAAATTAAGTAAAATTTTATGTAAGAAGATAGTGGAAATTGAAGATCTTTTAAGTTAAATGATACGATTTCTGAAATTGCTTTGTGTTCTACCTATATAGTTTTCATTGAGAACCAAATGATCTAATTTATTTCTTCCTCCTAAGATTCTCCAAAATGGTTGCTATTTTTATTGCCGCAGCCAAATTATTTATCATGTTTAGATTTCCTACTACAAATTTAAATTGGAATCTTGTTAGCTTAAAGGAAGAGAAGGTTTTGGGATATTTTTTTTTCTGAAATAAGGTTCTTTAAATATATATTGGCTATTTTTATTATAAGTTTTTTTTTCAATTTATTTTATGTTTTATTTTTTTAAATTCACATTATATTATGAACCGAATCAATTTCATTCCAAGTTTGATAGTAATAGCAGAATCATTATTTTTTTTTCTTTCATGGCAGTCTTCCATGCGAACGAAAATCAAGTTAGGAATTTTTTAAAAATATTAAATGAATAAATAAATGTAGTATAGCAAACGTGACGGACAAATATATATGTTTGTCGTGCATTTTAGAAGCATTCTGTAGTCTGGGTAATCTATTGTACAGGGTGTTCTTGCATGGTTTTGAAATATTATTTATTAGGTTGCTATTATATATTATTACAACCAATGTCATTTATATTCCAGATAAAAATGTACGTTTAATGTAAAGATACCATGTTTACAAAATTTATGTACTCTCTAAACTTGTCAGCAATATTGTCAGATCAATAGAAGTTGAAGATGTTCTTACCCAGGGGTAAAAATGAAAAAATCCCTTGTCCTTAGTAAATTTTTATACCGACGGAACGACTTTTGGGCTAATTTTATATACTATAATCTTTATTAATGGATTTAGAATAATTTGTAAAATAAATTTATTGGACTCATATATCAATAAAAACAGTTCTCGTAATGAAGAATTTTTTACAATTTTAAAGGTGTAATGTTTGCACTGACTTAAAAGACATCATTGTACAGGCTGTTTATTGAAAAAGTTGAATTGCCTCCTATAAAATACCAGGTACCGAAGTTTTATAAAATATCTTAAAATTTGGTAATAAGGAAATTCAGGTTTAATCCCTGGAAATTGTAATGCATATCTTATTTGTTCTTAATGCATATCTTCTTTAGTAACTATAGGTCCCGGTCTAATTAGCCTAAAACGTGGCAAAAAGGATTGCGACAAACCTAAATACATTTGCTTAAATTCTGCGAGAAAATTGTTTAATTTTCACCAGAAAATCACTGGTTGCTTTCAATACCTATCCAAAAGGAAAATCGCATAACTCCACCAACCAATGTAATGACTTAATTTTTTTTTTCCGAAAAGAATGCGCAAATCATTCTCTCTCTCTTTCATAGAAAATTCTTCTTTGAATAAGAGGTAATTCGCTTCCTCACTGATTAATATCCAGTACTCATCATACTTACTAAATTCCGTAGTATTCCGTAAAGTATGATGAGTACCGCCGTGGGAGTACTTTTAACTGTTCAGTAAAGTCCAGAAAACCATCTGCCTTCTGCGTTTCTTATTCAGGCTGGAAGATAATCATCATCTTTTTCTGTTACCAGAAAGAAAATGGCGGAGATGATATTCTTGGAAGGTAATCATACGCCATAAGCACAAAATGGGAAACAAGACCTAATAATGACGCCAAAAAAAGAAAAAAACCGCCTTTTTTTAATGAACACAATAGCTTTTAAAGTTTATAAGTTTATTTTTAGAAATTTTTTTTTTAATGTTTGGAACATGAAAATAAATATCAATATACCAAAAAGTAACTAATAGTTCATTAGAATTCTGTTCAGAGCTTTGAATGTAAAGTAGTTCGAATTATTATCTCTTTATGTTCTTTTTCTTAATAAATTGATATTCTTAATTTACTGATGTGGGTGGTTTAGAAAGAAAAATTTTCAAGTTTAAAATAGAAGCAAGGAAGTAGAACATTTTTAGAATTTTCATACTACGAATGCTACAACTAATGCGGATAATTTATCTAGCTTTGTAAAGAGTTTTAAATGCAAAGAACAATTTAATGGAACGAATTGAGTACGATTATGAAGTTCATGTTAGTCTGTCTGTTCTTTCTTTGATTGTATTTAATTTGAAATTCTCCACATTTAGAACTTTTATAATTTCAGATTAATAAAAGTTTATCCGTGAGTTCTTTGAGAACAATAAAAATTAAGTAAAGTTTTATGAAAGCAGATTGTGGAAATTGAAGGTCTTATAAATTAAATGATACAATTTCTGGAGTTGGTTTAGTGTCTACCTATTCCGTTTTAATTGAGAACCAAATGATCTAATTTATTTCTTCCTCCTATGATTCTCCAAAATGGTTGCTCCTTTTATTGCCACAGTCAAAATAGGAATCATGTTTAGGTTTCGTACCGCAAATTTAAACTGTGTTCTTGTTAGCTTAATGGAAGAGAAGATTTTGGAATATTTTTTTTCCTGAAATAGAGTTCTTTAAACATATTTTTATTATATATTTTTCATATTATCTTATGTGTACTTTTTAAATGCCCATTATATTATGAACTGAATCAATTTCATTCATATTATTCGAAGTTTTGTAATAAAAACAGAATTTTTTTTTGAAGACGTGCTTCCGCACCACCAATTTTAGGTATTCTCTAAAAATTTTAAATAAATAAATATTTTTTTCTGAAGGCAATAGGGTTCTATTGTATAGGGTATTCTCATATTCTATTGAAATATTATTTATTAGGTTGCTGTTATATGTTATTACAACCAATGTTATTTGTAACCCCTAATAAATATATGCTTAATGTAAAGAAATCATATTTACACTATTTATGTGTTTCCTAAACTTTTAAATGCCCATTATATTATGAACTGAACAATTTCATGCAGAAATTTTTCATCCTTATTATTGAATTTAGAAAAATTTGTGAAATAAATTTATTAACTTTTATTGAACTAATATATCAATAAAAACAATTGTGCATAAAGGAGTATATTTTATAACTTTAAAGATGTAATATTTGCACTCCCTTAAATGATATACTTGTATTAAAAATTAGCTTACAGAAAATGTATGTCCCATAAAAATAACAGTATTAAAATATCATAGTGTTGTAGAATATCTTAAGAGGAGAAGAAGGAAATAGGACATTTTAATCACAAAAATGCAATTCTAATACATATCTTATTTGTTCTTAATACATATCTTCTTTACTAACAGA
>BPLQ01006430.1:0-168553 GCA_021605075.1 Caerostris darwini
CCAATGATCATTTTCTTATATTGCTCCAAAACCCTTACTCAAAATTTGTTTCTCAACTACGCTCACAAATCCTTATTTCCTCATAGTCCATATCTCTGAGCCGTACAAAATAAATGACCTGATGATGACTCTGTATGAGAATTATATAGTAATATTTCTAAATTCTACATTTACCACAAACTCTTAATAATACACCGTCTCAAGAAAAAACTCTTTCCTACTTACTATTCCTGAAAATACACAATCTTTATTTAAAACTTCATCAAAGCGAAAGATAATTTTTATTGATATTTTAATTTTGTGCAAAAATAATAACTCAATTTTCATTTTTAAATTTTAGAGGAATTTTGTTTTTCAATGAAAAACATTGGAATATACATGTTGATATAATGTAACTTAGAGCATTAATTTTTGTTTCTGGATTATTGTTTATCCATAAGAAATATGGAAACATTGCTAATAGATATGCATATGTGTTTTATAGGAGACGGTATGCGGTACCATAATGGCAAACGGTTTGCAACTCCAGACAAAGATTTCCTCAGTGGCGCCAGTGTATTGCAAGGGGCCTGGTGGATTAATCAGTGGTCCTTTTGCCACTTGAACGGAATTTACATTCCCGGTGTGGTCTCCCCAAGAGCAATCCACTGGTATTTGTGGCGAGAAAATAAAGGCCTAGAACACGTAGAGATGAAAGTGAGGCCGAGACATTCAAAAGTAAAATATTAAAAAAATATTTAAGCGTTATTGTATTATGTTTGTTTATAGCAGGGATTCTCAACACTGTTTTTTGTTTCTCAGACCCTCTCTGTCACTATGTTTGTTTATAGCAGGGATTCTCAACACCATGTTTTGTTTCTCAGACCCTCTCTGTCACTATGTTTGTTTACAGCAGGGATTCTCAATACCGTTTTTTGTTTCTCAGACCCTGTCTGTCACTATGTTTGTTTATAGCAGGGATTCTCAACATCGTTTTTTGTTTCTCAGACCCTCTCTGTCACTATGTTTGTTTATAGCAGGGATTCTCAACGCCGTGTTTTGTTTCACATACCCCTCTCTGTCACTATGTTTGTTTATAGCAGGGATTCTCAACACCGTGTTTTGTTTCTCAGACCCTCTCTGTCACTATGTTTGTTTATAGCAGGGATTCTCAACGCCGTGTTTTGTTTCACATACCCTCTCTGTCACTATGTTTGTTTATAGCAGGGATTCTCAACATCGTTTTTTGTTTCTCAGACCCTCTCTGTCACTATGTTTGTTTATAGCAGGGATTCTCAACGCCGTGTTTTGTTTCACATACCCTCTCTGTCACTATGTTTGTTTATAGCAGGGATTCTCAACGCCGTGTTTTGTTTCACACACCCTCTCTGTCACTATGTTTGTTTATAGCAGGGATTCTCAACGCCGTGTTTTGTTTCACATACCCTCTCTGTCGCTATGTTTGTTTATAGCAGGGATTCTCAACATCGTTTTTTGTTTCTCAGACCCTCTCTGTCACTATGTTTGTTTACAGCAGGGATTCTCAACACCGTTTTTTGTTTCTCAGACCCTCTCTGTCACTATGTTTGTTTATAGCAGGGATTCTCAACGCCGTATTTTGTTTCTCAGACCCTCTCTGTCACTAAGTTTGTTTATATAGGATTCTCAAATCGTTTTTGTTTCTCAGACCCTCTCTGTCACTAAGTTTGTTTATAGCAGGGATTCTCTACATCGTTTTATGTTTATCCTACTCTCTCTATCACTATGTTTGTTTACAGCAGGAATTCTCAACTTCGTTTTATGTTTATCCTACTCTCTCTAACACTATGTTTGTTTATAGCAAGGATTCTCAACACAGTTGAAATTTATGTATTTTGTAATTGTTTTTTCTTAGACCTATAAAATAATATTGAAATACATTACAAAGTTTAGAAAAATTTTAATTTTGCTACTTTAAACTTACCAATGTTGTTTATGTTAAACGACGTTGTTTTGCCAAGAAAACAAATATATTACTTATATTATTTATCACTGATATAAATAATACTAATGTTATATAATTTTATAATTTATTATTTAAAAAGTTAAAGAGTTAAATAATAGTAAACTGATTAAATTTAGATAAAAGAAAATATAAAAAAAATGTTTTTATTTTTCTCATCCAAGCTTATAGACCCTCAAGTATTATGAAAATCCCTGATTAAGAAACTATACTTTACGGAATAGTATGATCTATTATACTTTCAATATTGTAAACAACACTGTTGTAAAATGCTTATATTGTTAATGTTTATATATATTATATATGTGATTAATGTTTATATTTTTGTTAAAACAAAAGGTTATAATATGCATATTTTGTAATTATTTTTTATGATGCGTCCATCCTGTATTTATGTTACTTATTTAATATTGTTTGAATAAAGTTATGGTATGCTTTTATTTTCTTAAGAGAAAATGTATTTTTTTTATTAAATGTATTATTTAATTGTATTTAATCTTCACTTTGTAATACAATTTAAATAAATTAAATGTCATTTAAGTCATTCAATTTTAATGTTGAATTATTCGATAAAAAATGACGAATTATTCGATAAATAAATGTCGCATTATTGGATAAACAAATGTCGATTTATTCAATAAACAAATGTCGAATTATTCGATAAACATATGTCGCATTATTTTATAAACAAATGTCAAATTATTCAATAAATAAATGATGCATTATTCGATAAACAAATGTCGAATTATTCGATAAATAAATGTTGAATTATTCGATAAACAAATGTCAAATTATTTGATAAACTGATTTCGAATTATTCGATAAACAAATGCCGAATTATTTGATAAGCTGATTTCGAATTATTGGAGAAATAAATGTTGAATTTCGATAAGCAAATGTCGAATTATTGCATTATAAAGTACTGGTAAAAACCCGATATAGCTTTGAATTTTAAAAAAGAAATAAATTACTTTCTTTTCATAAATAAAAAAAAATGTGTTTATTGAAACAATTCCTTAAGTTTAATTCAAATTCAAAATTTAATTTCATTAATAAGGCTTAAAAAATAGCAAATGTATGTGAGATTAATATTACATATTCTATAAGTGCTATATTAATTAAGAAGGTTTCTGAATATAACACTTTATAATTGACCTTCATTAAGACGATCCTTTCACATAAACAACCGTATTGAGTGAGGCATAAATTTGAAGGTTTAAAAAATATTAACACTCTCTCCACCTTCTGAGATTTCTTCTTAATTTTTGAATAAAAAGAAATAGTAAAGGGTTATTTCTTAATAAAATATAGAACTTAACTTCTTAATATACCAAATATAATTATTAAAATCTCTTAAAAAATGTAGAACTAAGTAATTTTTATCTAGTATAGCAATGTTACCAACATATGCTCAAAATTACAACCACTACTAATACAAGTGAGGGCCTGAATGGCCGAGTGGCTAGCGCTCTGGCGCTCGGTACCACAGGTTTCGGGTTCGAGTCCCGGCGGTGCCATGGATGTTTGTAGTGGTTCAGAATCCACTTTAAACTGTAGGTCCCGGTCCTAATAGGATCGTAGAGCGTTGCGGGGGCATTGTTACTCAGCGTCCGTATCTTCAAGTTATACGCGCCCCCTGGGTAACGCAAAGTGAGTAACGTCTGTGCAGCGCTTGCCTTAAGGCATCCAGGACCAAGCTGTTTAAGTGTTTACGAGCTGCATTGGAACAAAAAAATACAAGCGTAACAGTTGCGGTGGTTGAATAATTGCAATGTTGGTCACAAAATGCAATAGGTATTCTACCGCCCATAATTGGATGCATTCGAAAGAAAACACCGTTTATGCTAGTGTTTTCAGTTGCGATAGGAGACTTTACAAATGCTGAAAAGGAGGTATGCTATTAAAAACTGGTATTGCTTATGGTAATGTCCAATCAGTGCTTGACAGTAGAAGAAACGCCTTTTAAATAGACGTAAACGAAACTACAAATTGTTTGAGTGATTACATCGAGAACTTTCCGAAAATCGTACATTCTGTTGAAATTAAAGACTTAGTTGACAAATTAACTTAGTTAGATGGTCACAATATAAGTCTGCTGTGATATTTTGATCTGGTTACAAAAGTTCTCAGTGGATAGTACCTTGACAATCCCACCCAATGTAAAACATTAGCTTTGTCTTTTTGTTGGAAATTGGCCTTCGCAAGTATAGTAAAAGAACTGCCTGACATTGCCTTGGCTCTTTTCATCACTATATTCTCATACACAATCGACTTTTCGTCACCATCAAGAAATAGTTTTGTATAATTATAATAGCTTAGCATGAAATAAACTTACACGCTATATAAAAATCATCGTTTTCTTTGGAAAAAGAACAACAACAAAAAGCTGTTATACAAAACCGATATGATCACAACAGCAAAATTTGAGTTGTAGGTAAGTACATTACAGTTAATGCAGGTTTAAAAATTAATTATTTTAGTTCCCACCCTAATTTAATACCTTCATGATGCTATTGTAATTGCATTACTTATTATTGTGCCTTTTCTTCCAAGTACCAATTAAATTAGATGGTTTTATATAATGTGTTTTGACTTTAAACACCCAATACCCGCAATATTTTCTGTCGGTGATGTCATTTGATCCTTCATGGCATTGTACAATCCATGTGCATGATCTTATTTCATTGCATTGTACCATCCATGTGCATGCTCTGATTTCCTGGCTTCAGAATATGAATAAGATGTTTATTGGTAAACCAACAACATATTTGTGTACTACTACTTTGAGCTATAAAACGTGCTTTAAATCTAAGCACCCAACACCACTTCATTTATTGCCGATGATGCCATTTCATTTTTCATGGTATTATGCCCTCCATGTGCATGATGGACTTTAAACACCCAATACCCACACCATTTTCTGTCGATGATGTCATTTGATCCTTCATGGCATTGTACAATTCATGTGCATGATCTGATTTTATTGCATTGTACCATCCATGTGTATGCTCTGATTTCCTGGCTTCAGAATATGAATAAGATATTTATGAGTAAACCAACAACATATTTGTGTACTACTACTTTGAGTTATAAAACGTGCTTTCAATCTAAGCACCCAACACCACTTCATTTATTGCCGATGATGTCATTTCATTTTTCATGGTATTATGCCATCCATGTGCGCGATGGACTTTAAACACCCAATACCCACACCATTTTTTTGTCGATGATGTCATTTGATCCTTCATGGCATTGTACAATTCATGTGCATGATCTGATTTCATTGCATTGTACCATCCATGTGCATGCTCTGATTTCATGGCTTCAGAATATGAATAAGATGTTTATGAGTAAACCAACAGCATATTTGTGTACTACTACTTTGAGCTACAAAACGTGCTTATCTAAGCACCCAACACCATTTCATTTATTGCCGATGATGCCAATTCATTTTTTATGGTATTATGCCATCCATGTGCATGATCTGATTTCGTGGCTTCACAATACTAATAAGATGTTTACGAATAAACCGGCAACATATTTGTGTACTGTTTGTAACTACTTTGTGTTATAAAACGTAGTTTAATTCGAAGCATCCAACATCTACTTTATTATCTGCTTACGATGCCATTTGATCCTTCATGGCATTGTACCACTGGTATGTATGAACTGATTTCATGGCTTCAGAATATGAATGTGATGTTTACGAGTAACCTAACTACATATTTGTATACTATTTTCAACTACTTTGTGTTATAAAAAGTACTTTATTTCTAAACACCTACTTCATTTTATGGCGAGGACGCCATTTCATTCCTCACGACGTTATGCCATCCAAGTGCATGATCTGAGTTCGCGACTTCAGAACATGAATACGATGTTTACGAGTAAACATATTTATATTCATATTCATTTTCTCTTACAGATGTTTCAACTACTTGATTTGTTTCATCTGCTTCTTCCACTGTTTCAATCTCACAGTTAAAGATTTTCTTGCTAGATATAAACAAGCTCAAATAAACAGGACTGAATTAGTTAAAGATTTGAAAAAAAATCATCCAATGGCTCCGCATTGAACAAAATATTAACTCATGAAAACCTCGATAAAAGTTTCTAATCTAAAGAAAAACAAATTTAAACATAGAAATTTTCGTTTCATCTCTATCATGTCTTTTCTAATCTTGTAGAAACGTTGTCAATTTTAAAATAAGCAAACAAATTAAATGATGAAAGACATAAGACGTAAACGGACCGATTTGGTAAATTCATCTTACTATATTTCCGCCTCTTCCCCATGAGGAATAAAAAGCATAAACCACCTTGCAACCATTTCAATGTTTTCATGAGTGACTATGTTTACTACTGTATCCAAAAAGTAAGATCAATTATTTTTTTTTCAAAAACTCTTTATTTATTCTTCCAAATTTATTTCATCGCCTTCAAAGTAATCCCCTCCGGACAACATGCACTTATAAAAACGTTTTTTTTCAATCATCAATGCATGCTAAAAAGCCATCGGCAGGGATGGCCTTCAAAGCGTATCAAATCTTTAATTTTTTTGGACGTGAGCTTCGTCGGTTGAGGTTGATGGTCAACCAGAGGGCTCTTCGCCTTCAACGCGTTCTCTGCCTACTTTGAACTGTTTATACCACTTCTAAACATTTCTTTCCGATATAGGCATGCTCACCGAATGCCTTCTGCAATGTTCTATACGTTCCAACAAACAAAATTTAATGCAAGTTCTTTGCTCAATTAATTCAGACATTTCAAAAATCGCCGGAATCAGTTTTAGCCTCACACAAAGACAAGCGTAATTCAAACACTAATGACTATTTTGACGTCACATTTCACCAGATGTCAAGGACAGTACTAGCAACCTAAGAAAGAAAAAAAATTGAAATTCCATAAGCCCCTGGAATTTTAAATTGAAAATTGGTCTTACTTTTTGGAGACAGTAGTATCTTTCTCATCTTGTAGAAACGCCGTAAGTTTTAAAATAAGCAAACGTATTAAATGATGAAACACATAAGACGAAAACGGACAGATTTGGCGAATTCCTCTCACTTCCCCATGAGGAATAAGAAGCATAAACCGCCTTGGAACCATTTCAAGGTTTCATGAGAGACTGTGTACATTCATGAGTAACTTCCCATAAACGTTGACGCTACTCGCTTCAGTGAAAGCGGATAAATCGAAGTAGGATTTCCTTTCGGTGTTTTATTTTAGGACTTAAAAAACAAATGTGACAGAAAACAAAACTGACATCAAATATTTGAAACTTAAATATGACTTGGTCATCATCATTTCCAAAGATACTGAGGTACGTAGTTTTGATTAATTATTATTTATCTGCTAGAAAATTAAAAATGATTGTCCTATTATAAAAGATGACTTTATTGTAAGTGTTTAAATGTAAGAAACGGCCAGAATACAGAATGAAAAATTAAGATTTGCTTACATAACTTATAGGAGTTCTATGTGACTTAACTCGTTCATCATTATCAAAAAAAAAATTCTATTTTGTCTCATGTATTTAATATAAAATTGTGGTTTTTTAAAAAGGTACAATAATATATGTTATCTATGTCACTTTGAAATTCACTACAGGTAATTACATAGAACCACGACAAACAAGCTAAATACTGGGCAGCCTAAAATGTAAATGTAAATGTAAGTACTTTCAACATTGAATATGCAATGTAATTTTACAATATACGAGACATGCCCATGCGCATTAGACCACATAACTGATATATAGATATATTTATTTATTATACACTTTATAATTATTTTTGTATAAATTCATTTGGAAAACCTTCATTGAAAGTTAAATGTTGCTTATTGATATAAACTAAATGTGTAAAAACATCTTTTGTTGTAGGTTTTTCTTATCTTCATATAATGATCAGTTAAAAGTTGTGATTATAAAGACATAAATATATATTCTACAATTATTTTGTTTCATGTATTAAATATATAATTGTGAATTTATAATAATTAATATTCGTGATTATGTTGTTTTGTTGTTGTTGTTGTTTCTTATCCCACTTGGCTGGCCAAGCCCACGAGCCCATATGGACTCATGATTGAAGGGGAAGGAAGCAGCTTCTGTTGTGATGGAGCACCCCGTAGGTAGAAGCCTGACTTTTGCTCCGTGACGCTCTTACAGTCATAGGAGACCGGGACCTACGGCTTAAAGCGGATTCCGAACCACTACAAACATCCATGGCACCGCCGGGATTCGAACCCGAAACCTGTGACACCGAGCGCCAGAGCGCTAGACACTCGGCCATTCAGGTCCCAAATTTGCCAACGGCACGCAGTGTTCCCAGGTGGTCACCCACCCAAGTACTGACCGCGCCCAGTGATGCTTAACTTCGGTGATCTAACGAGAACCGGTATATTCAGCATGGTACGGCCGTTGGCACTTCGTGATTATAAAGACATAAATACATATTCTGCAATTATTTTGTTTGTATTAAATATATAATTGTGAATTTATAATAATTAATAATTGTGATTATAAACACATAAATACATATTCTGCAATTATTTTGTTTGTATTAAATATATAATTGTGAATTTATAATAATTAATAATTGTCATTATAAAGACATAAATGCATATTCTGCAATTATTTTGTTTATATTAAATATATAATTGTGAATTTATAATAATTAATAATTGTGATTATAAACACATAAATACATATTCTGCAATTATTTTGTTTGTATTAAATATATAATTGTGAATTTATAATAATTAATAATTGTTATTATAAAGACATGAATACATATTCTACAATTATTTTGTTGCACTTAAATTTGAGGGTTCAAATAATCTGACATGTTGTTATTAGTAAAAAAAAAAAAATTTACAGTAGACACATTTAATAATATAGATGTTTTACCAAAAAATGAATGCCGTATTCAAAACTCTAAAAAGAAATAAAAGAATTATCTCACCAATCTTTCACATGAAAATTAATTACCATCTAATCTCAGTTTTTGCATTGACATGGCAGTTTCAATCGTTACATTGGCACTTTTTTTCTGGATGTTGCATTTATATTTTTCCAAATTCCTATCCATTTTAAATGTCTCTAGCATTTTGCTTCATAAATCGACGTCTCGCCATAAAATTTGTCACGAACTTCAAAATGTAAGAATAACAGAAACGCAGGAAAAAGGTTAGGGGAAAAGCTAATATGAGTAAGAAAATTTATTAGTATAGAAGTAGGAAAATTTACTGCCCGATTTGCTTTATTATCTTAATTTCATAATTTATACTTTATAATTTTTATTTATATGTTGTTCTTTTATGATTTACATCATAAATATATATTAATTTTAAAATAAATTCTGAAATTACCAATTGTTAGTAACCAGAACATTAGTTTTAAATCTCAAATTCTTTTCTTGTTTTGAAGTGTTATAGTTTCTATTTAACAATATTTGCTTCGCTATTAAAACTTTAAAAATATTCTTAATAATATTTTATACGCTGATTTTTCTATCTAGACCAAAGTGTTAGAAAAGTTAGCTTTACCATGAATTTACATTTTTATATCGAGAAAGCTGGTCTAAAAATAATTACAGAAAGTGATTTTCATTTTCTCGTTTAAGAGATGTTGTCATGAATCGGTTTTACCGGTTATCTTATCTAAATGGATTTCTTAGAATTTGCAATCTCATTTTACTAAGCTGACGCCATCATTATATTTTTTATGCTCAGTATTGAAAGATTGTTTTAAAATATTATTTTTTCAGCCGTTATTAGAATCACTACAGTTGTCATTAATAAATTGTTTTCTTAAGAGTTAATGAAGTTAATTTTTCCTTCCAACATTAATTTAAAGACTCTAAAATTATATGTTAACTATAAGAAATTCAATAAATACTAATGTTGTATTTTGTCAATTTTCATAAAGCAAAAGTTAGAAAATATTTTGTAATAAAATTAGTCTTGTAGCATACTCTTTAAGTCATGTGTTGTATTCTCATATTTATCGAAAAATTCATTTTTTGCATCATACTCATTTGATTTTTTTCTTTTTACATTTAATACTATTATCTTTTTCTTGTAACTAAGCTAAGAAAGCTGCTTTATCATTTTGAAATATTGCATACATGCGATTCTCAGATAACATACTTGTTTTGGTAATTTTCACATTAAACAATGTATTTAAACATTTTTTTTTTGTTCTAATGCAGCTGGAAAACACATGTATTTAAACATTATTCATAAAATTTTTACTTCTGATATTTTTTAAACTTTTATTAAAAACTATTTATTTATTTATTTATTTTTTTTGCAGATGTAATAATAAAAGTATTATATTTTTAGATTTTTTTTAGATAGATGACCAAATCATCAACAAAATATGCTGCAGCCAATAAAAAAATTACTTTTCTAATTATTCTGGTTTCTATTTCTTATTTACTTATTCTTATTACTTAATATAATACATGAAACACGTGTATACATTAAATCTAATTAAAAAGGTCGACGAAATAAAAACTATGAGAAATATTTAATAACAGCTTTTACTTATTAAATGAATATGAAATCTACCTGATTAAAAATAGATTATTAAGAAATCTGACTGCATCTTGTATTTATTAGGGACCATGCCATTTGTTGCGCTGTCATCTGCGTCATGAGCGCTCTGATTCTGCTGACAGGTTATTACGCAACGCGAGCGAGTCATTCGAGTTGCGGGGAGAAAGAGAAGGCCATAGCTCTCATGAAAATGGCAGAAGAGATGATGAATAAAGCCAAAGAACTCTATCTCACTGATGGTGAGTTGACAGTCTATTGACATATAAGCATAAACGTATATAAAGAAATCTCTATTGTAATATCTATAATAGCGGCACTAGAGGAGGAGGGATGTAATAGAAAAGACACTTTGTCTATTACTAATGTTTATGAACATTAATCAATCTTAAATAAAATTGAAAATAAAAAGTATTAAAATGTAAGAAAAACTCTATTTAGAAATACATGCATCTCACACGATTATTATTTTCAGTAATTTTTCTATAAAAGGTCATAAAATATTTACTTGTTGTCAATAAAATGTTGTGAAAATGAGAGTTTTTAGAACGCAGTTCAAGGGAAATTATAATATAAAACACATAAGCCACTTACAGGTGGATACTTCTTTTGTTTCAGTCCTAACAGACATAGCATAGCATTACATGGTTGTAGTGAAATTATATATACAGTTCATAGGCTTATACATAGATGGCGCTACTAGTATTAAATCCATATGATTTTTAGTTAGCCCTAACCTTCAAAAGACACGTGTATAAATTTGACAGCGGTTGCACTATTAGTATGTGAGTTATAACATTTTTAGTGAAGCAACTTTTGTTAGTTTGAAAAAAGGGATAAAAAGGAATTTCGTGTGTTAATAAAGCATTGCTTTTTGGCGAAAAAAAATACTATTGAAGCCAAGGCTTGGCTTGATAAGCATTATTCGGACTTTGCACCAGGAACCGTAGAGAAGTGGTTTGCTAAATTTAAACGAGGCGAAATGAGCACCGAGGACGATGCACGCAGTGGACGCCCCAAAGAGACCAACGAAAACATCAAAAAAGTCCACAAAATAATTTCTTATAACCGTAAAGTGAAGTTGATTGAGATAGCTGAGACCCTAAAGATATCAAAGGAACGTGTTGGACATATCGTGAATGAATATTTGGATATGCGAAAGCTCTGTTCAAAGTGGGTGCCGCGTAAGCTCACAATCGACCAAAAACAACAACGAATGGATGATTCTAAGCAGTGTTTGGAGCTGTTCAATCGTAATAAACCCGAATTTTTGCTTCGATATGTGACAGCGGATGAAACATGGCTCCATGGCTAGTCCAATCGACAGTCAGCCAAGTAGACTGCACGTGATGAACACTAAAAATGTTATAACTTCACTAAAAAGGCTATAACTCACATACTAATAGTGCAACAGCTGTCAAATTTATACACGTGTCTTTTGAAGGTTAGTTCTAACTAAAAATCATATGGATTTAATACTAGTAGCGCCATCTATGTGGTAGCCTATGAACTTTTCAGCCCGCCTGTTATGTAATAGAAGAACCCGGCATACGTTGTCCTGCCCAAAAAAAATGCATTTTAGAAAATTACATATCGCGAATATATTCTCCATGTTCCAATATATGTGCACATTATTTTTTATTATCGTTTGAACGCTATATAAGGTGAAAGGCTGCAGCACCCTCTGGTGGCAAGTAACAATAAAGTGGGTAGAGCGTACATATTTTCCACACTCGAATACATATTATTACCCATTTCCATAGCGATTGGTTTAGTGATATAAAAATTGATATACTGTAGCACCATCTGGTGGTGACTCAGAACAAAGGAGAAAGCTTAAAAACATTATCCTTTTTTTGTCAAACACACACAAAACATTTCCTCATAATCTGCCCAGCCGTTTAGAAGGAGTTCAGTGACAAACATAAGCACAGAAGAATGATATACATCTATAAACTCATGTTTGTGAAAATTGCAACACCATCAAAGAATCGTCATAATTGAATGAAATTTAATACACAGTTGAGTGGTAGTGGTACAAAAAAAATAATGATTAAATGTTCAAAGCAAACAAACAATAACAAGATATTTTTGTGTAGCCACCACGCGCCGCAATAAGTGCTGCTACACGACGTGGCATGTAGTCAAACAAATTTTGAATGTCTGCCTAAGGAAGAGCATCCCATATTGTTTGTATGCGCACCCAAAGTTCGTCTGCAGAAGCAACAGGACGAGGATACGAAATCCTACACATGTTCAATCGGCGACATATCCGGGGAATACGCAGGCCAAGGAAGAAGCTGCACCTGCCGCGCGTTGCAAAGAAGGATTGAACAGTCCTAGCGATATGAGGGCGGGCATTGTCTGTTGAAATACAGCACCTGGCCATTTTTGAAGGATGGGAACAGCTTGGGGCTGTAGAACTACTCACTGATTGTTCAGACTGCCCACAATTCTTAGCAATTGAGATCGTCCATGATATGCTATGGCACTCCTGACCATAGCTCCGGGTCTTCGTTCACTGTGGCGTTCGCACCGGCATAGCGTCTGACACGAATGCGGCCATCATGGTACCGCAAATTAAAGCGGGATTCGTCAGAAAACACGATATTCTGCCAATCAGCACGACAGTCTCTATGCTGAGCGGCCCGAGGGCGGCGATGGTTTAGTGTGAGAGGGATCCTGTATAAAGGAGTCCTTCCGCGCAGTCCACGCTGCAGACGTCACGAATTGATGAAGCACACAATGAAACACCTGTAGCTATTGACCACTGTGCTGCCAATTGTCTAGAGGAAGCTGTACGGTCCGTCAGTGCCAAGCGGACCAGGTGTCTATAATCGCGAGCTGACGTTACATTTCGGGGCCCACTCCCGGATTTCCGAGTTGTCCCTCACTCGTCCGTCCCCTGCTTCCAAAGACGCATCATCGTGCTGCTATTACGCTGCACACGAGCGGCTACTGCACGATAAGACAATCCAGCTTCACGAAGGCCGATGATTCTCCCCCGTTCAAACTCTGTAAGTTGTTCAAATCTCGCTGTCTTTCGTCGAAGAGGCATAAGTAACGATTGAGCTAACGTTTACCAATAGCAAATAACCACCGATAACCATACACGCCTCGCTACAGCCGTCTATTTATTCGGATCCATCCGCCGTTCAGAGGGCGCTGCTCAGCATACGCATGCGCTACGGATCTGAAATTCTAATCATTTGCATATCATGCGCTAATTTGCATTTCCTGAAAATCTCAGCTCACTCGCGTAAGTCCTTCATGGTGTTGCAATTTTCATCACAAACATGAGTTTATAAAGATATGATTCGATAGTTGGTTTCCCTTAATAAATTCGAGGTCGAAGGTAAATTCAACACGTATTAGTTTGTGAAAGGCATCCAATAGGTTCTACCTCTGTTTGCTTTGCTTTTACGATCTCTTTCGTATCATTCAAATATTTAAATAAAATTTTGTTAATCTTTTCACAGGCTAAATTAATAAATATAAACTTATAAAAAGTAAACTATATATTTATTCGAATCAAATGAATTCGAATCATATTTGATTCATGTGTATGTATGGTTACTCTAAATTTATTAAGCATGTAAAGTACTTCAAATGTGATTTTGATAAATTTGGTAATGCTAATATAATTTGGTTATTTCGGATCACAACCTAGTTGATTCCTTATAGTAATGTTATGTTCATGATTACTTAGAATTTTTTGATTAATTTGGCATTTCAGGAGATAATTGTTAGGTTTTATTAGATATCAACACAACACTCTTATGTAGAGCAAGGAAGCATTACCAGTGAAAAAACTTAATATGAGTACCATGCAACTTATATCTTCTCTCTTAAGTGATGCAGCTGAATGGCCAATTTACTAGAAGCTGTGACCGTTGGTACCAAAGGCTTCAGATTCGAATCTTGGCGGTGGCATGAGTGTTTGTAGTGGTTCGGAATCCACGTTAAGCTGTAGGTCCCGGTCTAACCGTAGAGCGACAACCAAAACCAATCTCTTAAGTGCGCTGAACTTTCTGATGATGAATGATTGAAAATTAGTGAAATACAAGATTTAAATAATTTCATCAAATATCGAAACTTGAAACTGATTCCTTTTATAGATAACACACTTGTTGAAGAAATGAATAATAGCCACGTTTGTCTACTTGATAAAGTTTTTATACTTCTAGAATATGCTAAAATAACTTTTTAAAACTACAGTATATTCTCGCAATACTATTTTTGTGCTACAATAACTAATATAATAAAAAAGGAAATTCATATGGCATCTTGTATAATAGTTATTATATTCCAAAATGAACGATATTTAATTCTTTTATTAAGTTATTCTCAATGCTTTGTATATTACCATCTATAGATCTCAATATTAACGCTTTTTTTTTTTAAATAATCCTCTATTTCTATAGCATTTTTAAGTTTCTCCTTTTAATACATTAATATTTAATTTTTCGATAAATTGCATATATTACAAATAACTTTTAATTAATTTTAATTCTTACTAAGAATCTTTATCCAGACTATTAAAATACTTAACATTTTATTTTTTGTGAAAATTTAACAATTCAACCTATTACATCTTTTAACCGATTTGTCATTTCTATTATGTAGTAATTGTTGAATTGTACAATTATAGAAAATAGGATTTTTTTAACATTTTTTTTTCTTCAATTAAATGTTTCAGTTTAATGTAATATTTTATATACTTGCTTGCAGGCAACATTCCAGAGTTCAATGATGACAAATATATACCAGAGGCTTCTGAATCTATTGAAGAATTTTTGGATACAACTAGTGATTTAGAGTCTACCGATACCAGTTATCGGCCCAGAGACTGCTCTGAAATCTACAAAAGCGGCAGACAGCGCAGTGGTGTATATACGATATGGCCAAGAAATGAAACCGAAAAATTTAAACCTCTGAAAGTATACTGTGATATGGACATTGATGGCGGATGGACGGTCAGTATCATAATAATTGATGCATGTAATATTATATTGAATATTATATAGATATAAAAATATTTGATGTAAATATTTCTCTTTGATTTATACACAATCTTCTCAAATTTAATTAGTTATTGAAATATTAATATTTTTAATATAATAACATTTTTCCCCACATCAAACTGTAGCGATATCCGCCATAAGAACTTTAGATGCCCAGTAAAATTTAGCAAAATAAAAAACTAAGGCCACCTTGGTAAAGTTGTCAGAGTTAAAAGTCATAAAATCAAGTGCGGTGCATAGTGTCAAATGTAAAAAGTCCATGGCTTCACCTGACGAGTACAGAGGACAGACATCATCATTAGTAGCTACACCACTGCGGTGCAAGTATTTATTAAGAAAATCATGTTCTGTCGAGGGTTGAAAATTTGCTGTAAAAACTGCACGGGGCAAGTCCATTGGGATGTGTGATGAAACAAGTATATTTCATTTTTTATCACTTGAAAGGAGTTTGCAAGTTTGTTTTAAGAATCTGTCTATTTTCTTCTTTAACTCAGAACTAAATTGATGAAAGAATATAGGAAATTGGGGCTGTGGTAACTTACAACCATTTTTGGCCAAGAGGTCGGCTTTTTCATTTCCAAGCACCCCGCAATGGCTGGGAATCCACCGGAAAACAATCTCCCAGCCAGAAGCAATTGCATTGGACAGATTTATCTTAGCCTATTCAACAAGGAAGCGATCGCTAGGTGTATAGGATACAGTTAATATAATAATAAATATATTTGTTATTATAAAATTTTTAATCAATTTCATAACTGATAAAAAGAAGAGCAAATTGCTTAAATTGATGTAAAGTGACACGAAATTCTTATTTGTGTTTCATTTGTTTCATCTAAAATTTTTCTGTAGGTTTATTAACAGGAAAAATATTTCAAAAGTAGTCGCTGAATGTTTATTAAGTTACGTTGCGTAAAGTTTTGCTTCGAATAAAAACATGTCTGAGCCTTACTTTTTTTTCCTTTCTATTACTAACCTTCCATCTTCCAGTGAACAATTGATTAAAGCTCTTCTGTACAATATAAATATTCTGTAATAATTTAGTAATATTCTGTAATGTTGTTGCTGTCCTGATGCAGCTGGCAATACAGAAACAGTTAATCTTTATGCTGTTAGCAAGAGCTGCGTCGTAGTTACTTATTTAGCACTACCCAGCGGGGGCCGTGTATATGCTACGGACGCGAGTAACAATATCCCCGCAACGCTCTACGATCCCATTAGATTTGGACCTACGGTTTAAAGTGGATTCCGAACTACTGCAAACATCCATGGCATCGCCGGTACTCGAACCGGAAACCTGTGGCACCAAGCACCAGAACGCTAGACCATCAAGCTGCATATTCTGTAATAATTTTGCACAGTACGCTTGCTGAAATATTCACTGTTCTGGTTGTTGTTTTTTTTCTAATGCAGCTGGCAAACACTTAGACAGCTTGGTCTTGGATGCCTTAAGGCAAGCGCTTCACAGACGTTACTCAATTTGCGATACCCAGGGGGCGCGTGTAACTTGAAGATAAGCCACGGACGCGGAGTAACAATGCCCCCGCAACGCTCTACGATCCTATTAGGACCGGGACCTACGGTTTAAAGTGAATTCCGAACCACTACAAACATCCATGGCATCGCTGGGACTCGAACCCGAAACCTGTGGTACCGAGCGCTAGCCACTCGGCCATTCAGGCCCTACTGTTCTGGTGTAAAACATATAAAGTAAAAGCTAATTTCCTGATTATAATTTTAAATAACTATATTTAAAAACAATTTTGTCCAAAGAGAAGATGGAGAAATATAGCAGAAAAGAGGGAAACTTAAATCTGATGGCTTAAAATAAACAAAATATCTTTAGAATACATAGGACATTATATAATAAAGCGGCAATACTCTAATATATTTGTTATTTCCCAGGGATCATGACAAACTTGTTTTTATACGTCTAGTAATACAATGTAATATGCGCTTACAATGCAAGAAAATTTCATTCATACATTCATATCATGCCTCCATAAGTTACAATGCTTAAACTTTAACAATGTCACTGCCACTTTGTCTTGCAAATTAATCGTAACCGCAAAATTAACGTACAATCCTTCAACATTTCCATGTTTTCAACCATCTTTCAACTTTACAAAACTTCAACTATTTGAAGGTACTTTCTGGCCACCAAATGAATAGAACTTCTTCAACATCCAAAAATTTAACAGCTAACCATCAAATCGTTCTAGGTCATGTTAGTTATAATTATTAAGGTATGCAATTATATGATACACTTTTGTATTTTAGCTAATACAAAGGAGAGGAAACTTTCCGAAACAGCAAGATTTTAATCTGGATTGGAAAAGCTATAAAGAGGGATTTGGAGATATTAGAAGAGATTTCTGGTTAGGTATATATATTTTGATTGATTACAATCTATTCTCCTTAATTATTGAATTATTTTGAATTTATACTGAAAATGTTTAACGTTTTAAACATTATTAAGCATCATTTCATTATCTTCCATTAGGCAATGACAACATATACATTCTTAGTAATCAAGGTCCTTGTGAAATACGCTTCGATCTAGAAGATTCCAAAGGAAATCGACGCTTTGCAATTTACAAGAATTTTCGAATAGATGATGTTAAAAGCGATTATACTTTGCACATTAGAAACTACAGTGGAAATGCAGGTAAGATCTTATAAAATTAATAAATTAAGTAATATCGATATTAAATAGTGTTTCACGCTTAGCAGAACTTTTTCTCGCGTTTTTTATGACAAATAATCGATTATATTGTTCATGAACTCACAGAATGATTCTGAGTACTAGAGATTGAAGTCTGGCTTTGCCTAAGAAATAGAAGGACTTAAATGCATTTCATACGAAATTTTAAAGTTAACTGTACGGTAACTTGTAATATGTAAGACGAACAAGAATGTGTCACACAAGACTGGTTTGTTGCTCTACGGTCATTTTGTGCACACTTTAGGCTAATTAGACCGGGATCTACAGTTTAACGTGGATTCCGAACTACTCACAAACCTCCATGCCGCCGCCAGTTTTCGAACCTAAAGCCTGTGGTATCAAAGGCCAAAGCGCTAGCCAATAAATAGGCCATCAGGCAAGAGACAGGAGAAGAAACAGTGAAGATGGTGCCAGGGTGAAGAAGAAGAGTTAAGGACTATATTTGGCAAACAGGATATAAAGATTTAGCCAAAGAAGCCAGGGACAATGATCAACCCAGGACTACCATAACACTTGCAGATGCTAACGCAGTTGCCAAAAGCCGACTAATTCCTCATAACTTTAAGAAGCCACTAATCACGGACTTCAACTGCCCTAGGAAGCTGACATCAATCATTAGCAGACTCAGAACTAATCATTACAGAGGGATGAAAATTCTCCCAGATAATACCATCCCCTGCAGAAATTGTCGCAACGCTTTCCTAACACCTATACACATTCTAGAGTGCCCAGCACTCACTCCCCATGTTTTGCAATTGGGTATGGTGCCAATCGAGGCCAACTTAAGAGAAGTCCTGTATTGCGGCCGCTATCGTGAAGACTTTTGACTTGATCTAACATTGATAATTATATTTTAAATCCATGGACACGATAACAACAACAGGATATAAAGAGTAGCAGGGATGAGGACAAGTGAGTTCTGGTCAGCAGTGCTGAATTTCGAGATCAAGCAACATAAAGTTCTGTAAGATATTATCCGATCGGCATGATCAAGAGGACTGTAAGAAGATCGAAGATTTTTAAGAGTGTTGGTGTGATCGACAGGATTATGAAGACTGTGCAAAGGACAAAGTCGGTTGAAAGTATTACAATATTACCAATTACCAATATTATGTATTGGTTGTCGGCATATAAATTTCATAAAAATTTTGCTTCAAAACTGTTTTAGATGCTGAGAACATTGCTTTAAAATTACTTGAGAAATATTTCCTCTCAACAATGCCTATTAGAATTATTCACAATATAAATAGGGGCTTGAATGGCCGAGTGTCTGGCGCTCGGTGCCACAGGTTTCGGGTTCGAGTCCCGGCGGTGCCATGGATGTTTGTAGTGATTCGGAATCCACTTTACGCCTTGGGTCCTAGTCTCCTATGACTGTAAGAGCGTCACGGAGCAGAAGTCAGACTTCTACCTACGGCTGCTCCATCAGAACAGAAGCTGCACCCATCCTTCCATGAGGGACACGACAACAACAATATAAATAATTTGAGATCTTAGATATGCAGGTATAAAGAAAATTAATCATGTAACATATAAAATCTAGATTAATTAACATATATCTCGCTTTTATAAGTAAACTGTACTCTCTGATTATTTTTCTCTGATTTTGAAATTAATTTAAAAGTTCCTTTTTTGTATCTAAATGTATTTTTACGCATTTAACATACATTTTAGCCAATCACTTTAGAATGACCTCCAAAAACTGTGCAATTTGCAAAACCACCAGAATTAAAGCAAAATTCCACTACATTTGTGTCTTGTAATTGGCGTCGTAATATTTTATCATAATACCAGAGATAACCTGGAAAAATTTCATTTCCTATTTTTAGGTGATGGAATGAAGTACCATGATGGACAGAAATTTGCAGCTAAAATATTGAAAGGGGCCTGGTGGGTATATAGGTGGGCCTATTGTCATTTAAATGGTCGCTACTTGCCAGGATCAGATGATCCAGAAAGCATTCACTGGTACGAGTGGCTTTTGAACGAAGGTTTAGCTGCTACGGAGATCAAAATTAGGCTGAAATGAACCACGTCTTCAAAGGTGCTATGTATTATAAAATCAGTCGGTTTTTTTTATTATTATTTTAGAATTGTTTATAATTCTATTTTAAAATGTTTTTGTAATAAAATGTTAAAAATAATGATGTAAAATGAATTTTTGTATGAATAAAAAAGCTATTTTGTTGTTCTTGATGCTCACTTATTCAATTCCTTCTACTAGCTCACACTCTCCCTATATATATCTTGTTCTCATTTTCAATCGTTCATAAATTACTTTTTATTCCTCCACTCAAGTTCGAATAAATTTTTTTTGAACTTGTAATGGATGACACTGGATGTTAACACAGTTTTTTTTTAAATATTAATTCATTAATTAAAATTAATTAATTAATTTTAGTTTTTTCCCGGATTTAGGTTGCATATATCTACTAATAGATGGTGCCAAATAAACTTAAAAAAAATGAATGAAAATTATTTATATAGGACTTTCTGCAATAGAGTGAAAAAAAAAGTAGGAATTGACTTAAAATTTTTTTTTTTATATTACTTGCTTAGTATTAGAACTGTCTTGTACACTTTTAAAATAACTGTGCTTTGTAAGTTTGTACAAAACTGAATTTATATATTTCTTTTGTGCCTGGATAAATTTAATCAAAATAATTTAGAACTCATTGTATTCTTATATGAATCTCTACGATTCTGTATAATTAGCTTTAAATATATCACATTTTTTTAAAAATTTTTTGGTGCTAACTGTAAAAGTGCTTTTGCTCTCTGCAAATAGTCCAAACATTTTGACATTAATAATACAACCATGAGGTATTTTTTAATTCCTAAAAACAATAGTACCTGATTAATATTTAATTAATTTCTATAACAAATGCTTCTTATTAATTAAAAAAACCATTGTTAAATAATTTGCATATAATGAATAGCTTATTAATGAGAAAAAAGTTTCATATAAAATATAATTAGATATTGCAAAATGTTCTGATGCACCTTTCTTTCACTTATAATAAATGTAGTTATAGAATAAGAGGAAATCTTTCAAATAATACACTATGAATCTAATAGTCTTGCTGGCTCTCATTACTGTACATGATACTAATAATTGTCAGAAGATGCAGAAGATTAATAGTTCTATGTATTTGAAGCCAATTTTTTTCTCAAGGTCATCTTTTATATTTGAATATCATAATTGCCATGAATAAGTCATATTGCATTCCTAATTCCCTTACCATTCACAACTAAAATCCCTAATCAGTGTTCAAAACATTATTATAGGTGTACAACCAATCATTGTTGAAGAAATATAGCTATAAAAATGTATAATTTAAGTAAGGTTTTTATAATGACAAATAATTATAAAATAATTAAAAACATAATTGAGAATGTTTCCTAAGATATTAAAGAATAATTGGTTTTGACTGGTGATCAATCAATATCCATAGAAAGATCTGCAGGTGATATGACTCAGTTTTATTAAAAGGAAACAAATTTTTGTTATATTTATATTCGAAAACTCCTCACAGATTACTAATAGTTAGTAATTTTGAAATTAAAAAAAAAAAAAAAAGACTATGCATGAAAAACATATTCACAAATAATCTTTTTTAATTTTCAGTTACACAAAGCGAATCAAATTTATCTGCAACAAATACATTCGGTCCCTATTTTATAACAGCAATCGCATTTTAAGTTAGCTGACTGCCTGTGTGTTGGAAAAACCAATTCAGGAAATCAACATCGTTGCATATACTCGGAATTAACATCCTAAGACACATTTTTCTTATCCAACGCTTGTTCTAGACAACAATCATCACAGAAATAGGTCTGAGGCTCGAACAGAATTTCCTTAATTTAAACCTGCTAACCATCAGACCATTAGACATTTCAAGGTCAACCTAACGTGTAATCATTAACATATACAATTATGTTACGCCCATTAATTCTCAGAATAATTTAAAGAGAGATGACTTTCCTACCTAGCAAAGTTTTTGTCTTTACTGGGAAATCTTATTTTTGATCTTATTTATCCCCATCTTATTTTTGATTTTTAAATTTTCAATTTTTCCTGCTGTTCAACAGTTTTTAACTATATCTTCCTTTGATTATTATTATTATTTTTTATTTTTTATTTTTATCCAACTCTTCTTTAGAAATTCAGTTCAACAAGATTTTTTGTTTTTGTTTTTTGTTTTGTTGGTCAATTTCTTCTCAGTAAATTCTTCTTAATATTTGTTTTTCTCTTGAAATATTCTAATTCTTCTTTTGCTGCTTTAGATTTTTTGAAGCTGTTTTTCATTTAAAATTTTTTGTTTATCGAATTTTTTGCTCTATTTTTCACTCCTATGAATTGGTCTACGTTTTTCCAGTAGTCAGCCATTTTGTCTAACTTTCCACCCGCTTGTCTTTTATTTTTTTATTGCAGAGTAGAAATATTATCCCACCCTTTTTACTTTTCGTTTGACCTTGGCAGTCAGACAGACTGTTTTGGGGTCTTTCCTTTCTCTCACCCCCGTCTTTGAAGCCATAATCAGGTGACCTTTAACCCCTGTCACTCCTCAAGGCGCTCTCCCGGGGCCAACGAGACGCGGGATGAACTATCTCGCCGGCCCCGGCTCTCCCCACTCTTGACAATTTTGAAGTTGTTCCTTTTGCAGGACTTCATTCCCTTCTTGTTGCTCCCCCATCCCTCCCCGAAATAGTGCATAATAGAGCAGTGCCACTGATTCATTTTGTGAGGGTAGCGAGAACCGTTTGTCTTCTTTCTGTTTTTATTTATTCATTATTTTTACACTTTTGAGTTTAACCATGTATAACTTGAGAAGTGAAAATCACGAGCAAGCTTTTCGTACTGTGGAAAAGGAAGACATCAATGATTTACCACCATCAGAAATTATCACTGAAATTAGAAATCTACTTAATGAAAAAACAGGCTCTCGCTTCATTTTAAATTCTGCCCTTAGATCGTATGGTGATAAACTATTGAGAAGACTTGAACTTCACGTTAAAAACTTCCCGACAAATACCCCTGCTGCCTTAGATAATTCTCATCCTGATACAAATCCTTCCCTCACGTATGCAGAAACTTTAAAAAGTCCACCCAAGATTTCGCATACAGTACTACTGTACCCTTCTCAGTCAACTACAGATTCACTATGCACTGAAAAGGAAACATCACTGAGAGAATTGTTGAAAAAATCTGTTAATCCTTCAAAGGAAAAAATTAAAATTAATTCAATCAGGAATTTACGTAACAATGGCCTCGCCGTGAATTGCGCTGAGGAAAAAGACGTTGATAAACTCTTGAATTCAATAGGTAACTCAGAATTACTTAAAGAAAAGATTAGGCATCATAAGCCCCATCGAAGATCACCCAAATTAATTATTTACAATATTCCAAAGCAACTCTCGGATCTTGAACTCCAGGAGGCCCTAGAAATCGCGAGAGGGTTCAACAAGCTAACTTTCAAAATTTCCTTCAAAGTAAAAGGAAGAAAACAAGATTGCAATCATCGCATTGTAGAAGCTTCTCCAGCGGCTTTCAAAACTTTGATAAATGAAGGCAAATTAGTTGTTAACTGGCAAATACACAACATCAGAGAATTTTACAATGTTCGAAGATGTTACAATTGTCAGAATTTCGGACATTCACAACATCAGTGCCCAAACAAAAGCCCATACTGCGCTTTTTGCTGATCTAATCATTTCACACATAATTGCAAATCGAATGATCTTTACTGCATAAATTGCCATGATGCTAATATCAAATATAGCACAAACTTCGACCCTAGGCATTCAGCTGGCGATTCACACTGTCCTTGCTTCATAAAAGAAATCAAAGCATACAAAAGGTCATTAATCTATTAAAAGTCTTGCAGTTGTTTTTTATTATCATTATTATATATACATATTTAATTGCTTTATTTAATTTTTTTTTCTATTTTTAAAGACCTACATCCATTAAACATACACTAAATATAGTTCCAAATTTGGACATTACAATGTCTTCATATCTTGAGCCTTGCAATACAATTCATCAACTTACTAATTTTCCTCAATGGACGCTCCAAGATCAAAATTCCATTAACTTGAAAAGCCAAAGTAGCTACCATTTTATTAAATCAACTTATTCAGAAATTTAAAACGGATTTAATTCTCGTCCAAGAACCTTATGTCAAAAATAATAGAATTGAAGGAATACCCAGAACTTGGAAAAGTTGGTTATCCCAAAATGGAAAAGCAGGCATTGTCGCTCTCCCAAACGTTCAATTGCCGATTGTGCTGGGGATAGGTAGGAGTGCAGTGGCAATAAAAATTTCTGATAACAATCAACCCCTTACTATAATTTCAGGATACTGTTCACCTAACGATAATCTCCAAATGACTTTAAATGAGATTAACAGTTTCACTTCTTTGATTGAACATGAGAAATTGTTAATTGGAGCAGACCTAAATGTACACAGCAGAAGTTGGGGCTATAATTCAGAAGACGCTAGAGGTTTGTTAGTGGAGGAGTTCCTAGCAGCAAATGACTTCCATTTATTAAACAATAGAAAATCAGAGCCAACTTTTGTACATCGCAATAGTAAGGGATGGCCAGATGTTACTCTCGTCTCTTCAGCAGAATTGGCCTCTAGATGTGACTGGGAAGTACTAGAGGAAGAAACTCTCAGTGATCACAAATACATAAGGAAAACTATACATTCTGAAAGGAATACTATTACATTTAAAAGATTTAAAACTGCGTTCGGGGGACATAAAAAATTCTTTAATGTCTTTCTCCATCTTTCCCAGTTTAATTTTCCACGTTGAACAATGTTAGTAATGGAGTCAACTAAATGAAGTTACTCACATTCTTCAAAAAAAAACATTGTTACATGCTCTTCGCATACCGAATCAAAACAATGGTAAAAAATAAACCCTTACCTGGTGGAACCCACAACTAGAAATAAGAAAAAGCAATTAAATGCTCTTAGAAGAAGAATACAAAAATCGGAAGGGGCTGAAAAAGAAAAGTATACTTCGGTTTACTCCAAAACAAGAGCAACCTATAAAAAAGAAATTCTCCACCCAAAACGCCAAGCCTGGAGAAAATTCTGCTCAGAATCAGGTACTCCTTTTGGAAAACATTTCAAGACCACAGTCAATACTTCCCTTCCCCCATCTGAAATCTTTAAAGCTATAGATGTATCAGGAAGTGGGAATAGCAAAGCAATTGCCAAGAAACTTTTGAAAAATATATCCTTTCAGTCCCCAAGAATCTTCTTCTTCTCTTCCTGAAAACTTTTTTTGCTAAAGATCCGCCATTTACTAAAGAAGAAATTAAAAGAGTGATACAAAACGCTACCAAAAGGAAGGCTCCTGGATTTGATGGCATAGATAACCAAGTCGTTCACATTATTAATGATTATTTTCCAGATATTTTCCATAAGCTCTTTAATAAATGTTTACAGTTCCATACTTTCCCAAATGCTTTTAAAATAGGAGTTGTGGTCCTTTTCCATAAGAAAGGCAAAGATAAAGCAGATCATAATTCCTACAGACCAATTTCTCTTCTCCCCACGATAGGCAAAGTTCTAGAGAAACTCTTAGCCCAAAGATTATCCTTCAAACTTCAAGAATTAAATAAGCTGAATTCCAGACAATATGGATTTCGTATAGGTAGATTTGTCGATGATGCGCTCATAGCTCTAATGGACTTCGTCTACGATGCTAAACAACAACAACAACACATAGTAATCATTTCTTTAGATATTAAGGTTGCATTTGATAACCTTCAATATAATTCAATCCGAAATAGAATGAAGGAAGTTCTGCAACCTTCAGATGTTACAGAAACTCTTCTGGACACCTTAGCCCAAAGATTAGTTGCAATTTAAACAAGTGAAGGTCCAGTAATGTGGGAACAATCTAAAGGTTGTCCTCAAGGTTCTTGTAGTGGACCAATAATGTGGAATCTTGTTGCAGATGAGGTACTCAATTATCAATGGCCTCCAGCAGTGCATTTGCAAGCCTTTGCAGACGACTTCATATTTGCCATTAAAAGTCCAACTAGACGGGGACTAGAAAACTTTCAAACGAATCCCTCCAGAAGTTTAAAATTTGGACAGATAAACATCAGCTATCTATATCTATAGAGAAAACGAATTACCTCGTCATAGGAAAGCTGTCAAGAGGGCCCGTTATCAAATGGGAAATGACTCCATCAAAAGGGAAAAATCGATGTTAAATACTTGGGTGTTTTCATCGACGAAAAACTCAATTGGGCGAAACATCTTAGTGAACAAGGCAAAAGAGCAACAGATATAAGTCGTTTGTTACGAAGGAGTGCCGGTAACACCTGGGGTACAAAACAAGAATTCAGGCGAATCTTATACAAGACGATAGCTGAAAGAGTGCTAAGTCACGGAGCAGCAGTCTGGGCACTTTTTTTCCAACCTCTAGAATTGAAAAAATTGCAATCTATTCAAATACTCTTCCTTCTGTATATAACTGGGGCATACAGAACCACATCAACAGCTGCTCTTCAGATTATCACGGGTCTCGCCCCTCTTCACTTAAAATTGCAAGCAGAAGCTGCATTCACTGTTGTGTCTAGAACTAGGAAAAACTTACAGATGGAAACTCTTCAAATAACAGCGGATGACTTTGAGCAGAAGATTGCAGGATTGTCACTCCACCCAATCCATAGTTTTAATATCTGCAATCAAGTTGACATACGGACACAGTTCTTTTCAACAAATGCTGAGACTTTTTATACGGACGGCTCGAAATCGAGTGAAGGCACAGGGGCAGCATTTTGCTCCTTCAAAAATGGGATAAAAATTTCAGAGTGGATGGGTAAATTGAACCCTCATAACCCTGTTTTCCAAGCAGAGCTAATAGCCATCCGCGAAGCAATTAGACATGTATCCACAACAAGAAAACATGTAAAAATATGGTCTGATAGCCTCTCTGGACTACTAGCTATTTTAAATCCTTTTACACCACATCCACTCGCAAGAGAAATTCAGTGTTGTCTCCACTTCAATAAACTGATAAAATTGGGGTGGATAAAAGCACATATTGGACATCTCGGCAATGAAACCGCTGATGAGCTTGCCAAGCAAGGCATATCAAATGGCCAGCCAATTCAAATAAAAAGTCCCCTTTCAGAATTGAAAGGTTTTTTTAAATAATCACCTCCTTTCTAAATGGCAAAAACAGTGGGATGAAGGATTAACGGGTCGACCTATTTATGAAATTATTAAAAACGTGTCGACATATTCTGCTGGATGGACAAGAGAGGAAACCATGTTTTTAACAGCGCATGGTCCATTTCCCTCTTATCTACAACGATTTCATCTGAGGGACGCAAGTTATTGTTCTTGTGGAGATGTGGGTAATCCTCTTCACTATGCTACCTCCTGCCCACTTACTTTATCATGGCATATGAAGAAACCTTCCGAAGAGAATACTATTCAATGGAAGATTAACATCTTAAAATGCAAAGGGTCTCGACTCAAAATCCGAAGCATGATAAACTTTATTTGTAAAAATCAAATCTTACTTATCCCGGACTAAGTGTGAAACAATATTTTGTACACAAATTTTTAACAATCTTTAGTAGCATACTTCCTTTTTCTACATATTATTTCTTATTCTGTGCGTGTGTGAATGTATTTATAAACAGAGTAATCCTGCTTTATAAAGAAATTGACATGTGTTTACTCATCATGTGTATATACTTATAGTTTTGCTTCTCACAAAGATTTAAGTGTGTGTATATCTATATCTATATATATATATATATATATATATATTTTGCGTGTATATTTTAAGTAATTTTACTTTTTAAAATAATCTAAGTGTTTCCATATACTGTGTTAGAATATTACGGTAATTCGCTGTTAAAATAATTTATTATTATGAATCATGTAAAGTAATTAACTTTATAAAATAATCTTTGCTTGTGTATATATTTAAGGTAACATAACCGTCATATGTTTGCATATTTAAGTAATTTGTTTTGCAAAATAATCTATGCTTGTGTATGTATCAAAAGAAATTTTGTATTATAATGTATATAATTTAAGTGGGTCCAACAGCATATTTCTAGGGCACACTATATTTGAAACAATTCGTTTTCTTTTTCATTATTAGACTCCAAATTGCAAAATCAAAAATTTTTGATGTGAATACCATTTTTCTAGTTATATACCTAGCATATTTATCTCTTATGTAATATCTCCTTCCTTTTTTATTATTATTATCTTTGTCCATATTTTTGCAGCAACTGCTCCTACCGTCGATTTATTTATTAGCTATTAAGATTTTCTAAATTCTATAATAATTGATTTGATGAATATTCCTTCAGCTCTCTGATTTGTATAATCTCTTATGTAGTGTTTATTGTATCATATTGCTTTTAATTTTTTTCTCTAAAATCTCTTACCTAACGTTTTTATATTTTTCGCATTTCATATTCCTCCTTTTTCAATTTTTAAAATTTTTGACATTTAGTTCTGTTCTTGTATGAATTTTCCCCATTGTTCAGCTTCTGTACCTCCAAAAGTGAATTATGCAAAACTTTTCTGCCTCCATCGTGCGTCCTTTCCTTTCACCCACATCATTCCCAAACTGTATAGGGGCAACTAAGTTCTAGGCACAGTGATGTGGTGTGGTGTAGTAGTAGTAGTAATTTAACATGGATTCCGAGCCACCAACAAATATCCATGCCACAGCCAGGATTCGAAGCTGAAGCCTTCGGTACCAACGGCCAAAACGCTATCCACTTGGCCATCAGGCCGCTCGTTCTTGTAACGGCAAATTGGTCTGCAGCTTCTGGCAGTTCTTTCTTCAACATGCCTTCTCGTCTTTTTCGTCGCCATTTTGGCCAAATCTCAGAGATTGGCCTTAGTGTACTACAATATGCTGTCGCCCAGTTCTGTCTTCTGACTTACCATGACTGCCAAGCAGAACACCTCCATCTCTTTAAATTCTGTTCGACACCTGGTTGCTCCCTGTGTAATTCAGCATATCCAATGAACGGAGACCATCTCCAACGATGTGCGGTACTTGACGGCGACTCGGAGACAGCGCTTTACTGGCGTGCGAGAGATCGGGGCAATGACTTCAGTCATCTTTGCATTTTAGGGGCGTTTATTCTTTTTTTTTTTTTGACTTGTTAATTTTTTACTCAGATTTGCCTTGCCATTGGAAATAATATATATACACTCAAGAGCCAAAACATTATGACCACCCCTACATTTTGCAATAAACTCGTCTGGATGACGTGAAAGGCACGTGATCAGGTGGAAGTGGTATTTAACTGGTATTAAGTAGTGGTATTAATCCATGCCACGGTGGGTTGAAGCTGTGTTGCGCGCCAAAGGTGGGCCAACTCGTTGTTGACAGGTGGTCATAATGTTTTGGCTGTTTTGGCTAACGTTATATAATATTATATTCTATCCTCTATGATGATTAAAGCCATTTAATTTTATAATGAGCTAAACATTTCATTATTTTCCATTAAAAAGGAATAGAATTAGACTTATACTTAGAATCTAGATTCCTGTGTAAAACGTTTCGATCTCGAAGATTTTAAGTAAAATCGTCATTTTAAAAAGCCATGAAAAATTCTAGCGAAACTAACTATCACGATATTTAACAATTGACTGCTAAAGGCAACCATGCCAAAATATGTTAGGGGCTTTTAACAAATGGTACATATTATTTAAATATCGAAACAAATAAAATGAACAAAAAATGAAACAAATAAAATATTTGAAATAATTAAACAAATAAAATTTGAAAATTAAATAAATGAAAATAAACAAATGAAATATTTGAAACAATGAAAAAATAAATTTTGTAAGTAAAATAAACGAAAATGAAGAAATAAAATAATTGAAATAATGAAAAAATAAAATTTGAAACTAAAATAGATGAAAATAAACAAGTAAAATATTTGAAATAATGAAAAAAATAAATTTGAATATAAAATAAACGAAAATGAACAAACAAAAATTTAAAAATAAAATAAATGAAAATGAGCAAATAAAATATTTTTAAAATGTGCTTAGAAAAAAAAAATCAAATGAAAAAAGGAAAAGCTATAAAGTTTATTTCTACCCAATAAATATTTCTCTTCTGTATGTACTATTTGTTGTACGTGTGTTCTATTCTGTACTATCTGTTGATTGTTTTATTTTACATACACAAATAGCAAAGCACAGTTGTGCGTCCATTTTTCAGTTAAAATCCTTTTAATTTCTAAATTAGCTTTGAACTTTTTTACTGATGAAAGTAATAAAATTTTTATAAATTATTTTGAGTCGTAATAGTAGACCTTGTGAATAGGTAGAAGTTCATTACTGTCAAATATACATAAAGCTGTCATGTAGATCACTGTATTTTTAAAATGAACAAGTGCTTTTTTTTCCCTCTTTAATTACTTCCTCACATCAGTCAAATCTCTTTGCTCCTTTGTTAAATGAGAAGGAGGAAACATGAATGCAACACCTTGCAAAATTTACAAAGGGCAGAAATCCAAAAAAGGTTGATGTAACAGCTATTATTTTTTATATAGATTTGTCATTTGTTCAGAATTACATCAACATCGCTGATGGACAAAGGCCACCTACGGATATGAAGGTCACCTACTACTAATGCTACTTTATACATATTATGCAAGGTGATTACAATTAAAGCCCCATTTTCAAAATGCTGTAAAAAAAGAAACACTAGTTATAATGAGTACAAAATTGAACTGAAGATACTCGAAGAAGGTGCAAACGGTATGGCATCAAAAAAAGTTCCAAAAACAATTCCACCGATTTTGCCCATCCAATTTGGTATGACCTTGCCGTGGTAGATGGGCTTTCCACTAACAGTGTCACAACTGTTGAATGACTTGGAAGTCATTTGTTTCATCAGAAAACCGAAACAATCAAGCATATTGAACACTACAGTTAGTTTAATGTGCAACTTATGCCAAATACGTCGTAATTTCCATTCAAAATATCATTGGAGGCCAAATTCAGTTTCTTTATGCCACTTATAGCGCCATCTATTAATACATTTTGGAACTTTTTTTGGTCGTGCCGTTTCCCCTTCTTCAAATATTTTCAGTTCAAATTTGAACTCATTGTGACGAGTGTTTTTTTTAAAGCATTTTGAAAGTGGGACTTTAATTATAATCTTCATGTATGTATGTATATATATATATATATATATAGGACACACACGCATATATATAACTTAAAGAATTTATATAATATCTATATATATATCATTTAAATTGTTTTTCACATAATAAAAAAATCTTAAATAATATGATAATTCAAATAATGAAGAATTTATTTCATGTATAATGTTAAATTAATATAATAAGTGTTTTAGTATTTGTTTCGGTTTTGGTACAACCAAAAGGCAAAGATCTATATTCAAATGGTCTATATTAGGACAAAATCATATATAAGTGTGTGTGTTGATCCAAACAAGCACACATATTTTAATGTATTATTCAGTAATAACCTCATTTACTTTATGAAATTTTAAAATGGAATATATTATCGGCAGTAAATGTCATAGTAGTAGAAAATATATACATAGGGTTTCTGTATCCAAGCCAAAACGTTATTAAAGTAAGATCTGTCCGATTGTTTAGTCTATAATAACATAAAAGGCATTAAATAAAATACTTTCTAAAACTTAAATGTTTTTATTAAACTTAAGTCGCATCATGTTCTGTGTTATTATAATCTGTCCTAATAATCTGAAGCTCTTTCAAAAAAATTATTTAATTATACTGGAAAATTATTAATAAAAGGGATAAATGATGAGGCGGTATACGGGGAAAGTGCGATGCGTACATTTCTGATCATATAAAGGGCCTGAATGGCCGAGTGGCGAGCTCTCTGGCACTCGGTGTTACAGGTTTCGGGTTCGAGTCCCGTTGGTGCCATGGATGTTTGTAGTGGTTCGCAAATCCACTTTAAACAGTAGATTCCGGTCGTAGAGCGTTGCGGGTGCATTGTTACTCCGCTTCCGTAGCTTATCTTCCAGTTATACGCGCCACCTGGGTAATGCAAAGTGAGTAGTGTCTGTGCAGTGCTTGCCTTAAGGCATCCAAGACAGCTGTCTAAGTGTTTGCCAGCTGCCATTAGGGAAAAAACATTACTCATATAATGTCCAAATTTTTAATTAGCAGCGAATTTAATTTTCCTGTCAACAATTCGGGATCTCACGTATCTAATAAGGATTAGGATGCAGTCCTATACGTGAGTATTGCAAAATTTTGATATCATGATAGTTTATTTTAATTCCGACAAAGCTTCACATTACACTATGCATTATTAAATAACACATCACTCAATAAGTGTCCGGTCTGCCACATATATGGCAATACTGTTGTCAGATGTGCTTTTTCTGGATAGTAGCTTCATTCAAAAGATACATGTCAAAATTTCATGACATTATGGTAACTATACAGGTTGCAGTGGTTTTAGTGACCTCAGTTTTGTAATTTTCAAAACAATGGATAAAAAAGTATTTCATGTGTTGATTAAACACTGTTTTTTGATGAGGGAAAAATGTTAAAGCCAAATAATGGCTTGGTAAGCGTTATGAAAACTCTGAACCAGAGAAATCAACTATTATTGAGTGGTATGATGAATTTAAATGCTATCGTATAAATACCGATGATCTGAAAACTCTGGTAACCCAAAATCAACAGTTGTTTAGGAAAACATAAAAAATGTCCTCAAAATAGTTTTGAAAGACAGCAAAGTGCAGTTGCGTGAGGTACCGGACATCTTAAAGATACCAGAAGATAGTGTTTATAAATTTTATATGTAAATTGGAGCATGCGTAAGTTGCTTTCGAAGTAGGTGCCGCGTTTGCTCACACAGGACCGAAAAGAACAACACGTCGACGATTCAGAGCGCTGTTTGGAACTGCTCAAGCGAGATATGTGACTGTATCTGTATGTGACAATGGATGAAACTTTGATCCACTATTACACACCTAAATCAAAGAGATCGTTAGCTGAATGGACAGCAGGTGGTTAAAGTCGCCCAATGTGACCAAAACTCAAAAGTGAGCTGTGAAAGTTATAGAATCCGCATTTTGGGCCCCGCATGACATTTTGTTCATTGATGATATGAATGATTCCGCATGATATTTTGTTCATTTGGCTTTTTAGAAAAATAAAACTATCAATAGCGAATATTACATATCTTTATTCGATCGATTGAGTGTAGAAATAAAAAAAGACCTCATAAGCAAAAGAAAAAAGTGCTATTTCACAAGTCGATGGTTAAATTGAGTGAAATGCGCTTTAAATTAATTTCCCACCTACGGTACTTTAAAAATCTGGCCCCAGAGTCTATTGGCTTTTTGCAAACAACAAAATATGCTCCAGAAAGAAATTTGGTTCAAAATTAAGAAGTTATTGCAGAAATTGAGGCCTATTTTGAGAGTAAAAACAAATGGTTCTATAAAAAAGGTATTGAAAAGTTAGAGTTCATCTCCATTTGTTTTCATAGTTCTTAAATGGATATCTTTTACTTTTTTTTTAATCTTAAATTCATTAAAATATTTTAATATATATAGAATGGCATCAAAAACGCTCTATAAAACTGAAAAATGTCTTGTTGGTTTTATACCACTCTATAAAATCCGATCTTAACTGATATGCAGTACGTTAAATAACAGGTTCGAAACAAGTTTTTACACAGTTAGAGATTATGAGGTCTTTTATTTTCAGGCTCAAATTACGACTTCGAGTAATGTGATGCTGTGAAAAATAAGCAGATAATTAGAAAACTAAAAAAGATTAGTTAAAATTATGACAAAATTAAAAGAAAATTAGTTTAAAATATGGATGACAATCTTTTCTGGAAAATCCATTAAATCAGTGGATGCAGGAATTTAAAGAAACAAATAAACTGCATTATTAAAGATCTGGTATCCAGTTAGCCAAAAAAAATATTTCACTAGATTTTTTTTATGTGATATTATTTTAAGGATCGTGCTCACAATATTGCTGTATTGAAATTCTATGACGTTATGCAGTTCATTAAAGAACAGATTAGAAACAGGCTTAGAAACAGGGATTATAAGATCTTTTATTTTCAGGCCCAAATTACGATTGAGTTATGTGGTACTGCGAAAAATAAGCAGGTAATTACAAAACTAAAAAAATTTAATTAAAATGACAAAATTAAAAGAAAAATAGTTTAAAATATGGATGGCAATCTTCTCTAAAAAATCCATTAAAATAGTGGATGTAGGAACTTAAAGAAACGGAAAATAAACATACTTTGTTCATGTAGTTGTTAAAGATCTGATATCCAGTTAGCCAAACAAAAAATAATGATAATATTTCACTAGATTTTTTTATGTGATATAATTTTAAGGATCGTGTGCACAATATTGTTGTATTGAAATTTCCGTGGAGTTATGTAGTACATTAAAGAACAGGTTCGAAACAGGCTTATACACAGTTAGAGATCAGGAGGTCTTTTATTTAACGACTCCGAGTTATGCGGTGCTGCGAAAAATAAGCAGATAACTACAAAACTAAAGAAAATTAATTATTATGACAAAATTAAAAGAAAATTATTTTAAAATATAGATGACAATCCATAATAAATCCATTAAAACAGTGGATGCAGGAATTTAAAGAAACGGAAAATAAACTGCATTGCCAAAGATTTGGTTAATTAGCCAAAAGAAAAATAACATTTCGCTAGATTTTTTTTTTTCATGTGGTGTTATTTTAAAGATTGTGAGCACAACATTGTTGTAGTGAAATTTATGACTTTCACCGTAATCCTCACTTTTGCATAACGTCTAAAATGTTGAATTACATCTGGTGTCAATTGTATACTAACTATAGGACGAATTACAAAGAGAAGTCCTAAAAATGTTTTGGTTAATAAACAAAAGTCATGTTTTGGTCTTACTAATTTGATATAAGTTATTTAGCGTTTATGTTTGTAATTTTGCGTGAAACATTTTAACGAATCCTATAATTTATGAACCCGTTCTTGCAGCTAACAATAGTACGCATTGTAATAAGGATCAGAAACATCCTTTTAATCATTCCGGTGCCAATAGAAGGACGGAAGGACTACAACGTGTTTCCTTTTAGGTCACTGAAAATAATTCATAAACCTACTCAATGACTAATGCGTATTAAATATGGATTTAAAAACTGAGATAACACCATTAAGCCAGCGAATATAAATCATAAATTGTTTTAGTCTAATTAAAATACATAATTTCGGCAAAGGTTTTGCGAATGAAGCTGCAGTTATGTTTCATTCTTCGGCAGTTTCACATTGGTGAGTATTTCTTGTCAATAATTCTGTCTATAATATTACCTTGAAAAATTGTGAGCTTATATTACAGAAAAATTGTGAATTTATATAACAGAAATATTGTGAATTTATATATATCATTAAATTGACGCTATTTTGTGTCTCTATTGTGCTATCTTATCATATCGTAAGTGTGATAAATCTAATGACTATTAATTATCAACAATTGTTTACATTACTTATTTTATGGGATTGCCAATAACATTTTCTACTATTTTATAGCTGCACTGAATAAAGTTGCTTAGATGTTTGCTAGAAAATGCATTAAATTGCACAAGCCTCTTTGCATCTACATATAATTGTAAATAAAAACATTTATACAAGTATAATAAAAAATAAAAATTAGATATCATTTGACTAATCACTTTCGCGTTTGGTTGCAACAAAAATCAAATTCTGAAACACTTATTAAATCAAAATAATATCACACTTATTTACATTTTATTGCATTAAATTCTTTATTTTTTATTATATCTCATATGAGAAATGACAGAAAAAATTTTGCATGTAGCAGGGGTCAGGTCCACGATCAAACAAAAAAGTGAACACTTTTTTCTTTAACTTGAAGTTCTTAATTATTAAGAAATATACATTTTTATTACTAATAATTTATTGACTTTAATTTAATATTTTTATATTTCAGTATAAGTAGAAACCTTTTTTATTATGGCACACATAACTGTTGTAGGAACTTCAATAAATGTATCTCAATTCGGTAAATTTATTAGAAAAAGTACAAAAAAAAAAAAAAAAGAATTCAAAATCAGTACAGAAATATATTCAACATATTAACAGTAACTATCTTTTAACATATTAGTCAACATGTCTAGTGGGATTCTTTTTTAATTTTTTTTAGTACTTTAACTCCCCAATTTAATAATAATTTAATATAATGATAAACCAAATCTACAAATCTTCTATGCCAAGAATCCTTAAAATCTAAAAATCCTTTATTGTCACATAGTAAAGGTTTTAATAGATACAAATAAAGTTTAGTTTGTGCTGGATTTCTAGCTATTCAAAAAATTTTATTATCAATATATATTATTGTTGTATACAAAATATTTCAATGTTTAGTATAATTGGTTGTACGTAAAATCATAGGCCATGCTTAATTTGAAATTTCAACATAATAACAGTCAGTTAGTTACAGTTACTGTTAATATTCAACATATTAACAGTAACTATCTTTTAACATACTAGTCAACATGTCTGTCATCTTTTAATATTTTTTTAGTACTTGAACTCCGCACTTTTCTCTTGCAATGATAAGCAAAATCTGCAAGTCTTCTATGACAAGAATTCTTAAAATCTTAAAGTCCATCATTGCCATATAGTAAAGGTGTTAGTAGCTACTAAATAAAGTTTAGATTGTGCTGTATTTCTGGCTATCCAAAAATTTTATTATCAATATACATTATTGTTATTCAAAATATTTCAATTATTAGTATAATTGGTTGTACGTAAAATCATAGGCCATGCTTAATTTGGAATTTCTAGTGGGAAACTATGTTGTCTCAAAATCATCGCAAATGGCTAAGAGTTCTTATTCTTAGCTCAACGCATTTTTATTTGTGAACCAAGATTTTCACTTAAAATCATTGATTGTGTCGTTTTTAATTTGAAAATTAAATTTAGCTCTAATATTCTTGAATGAAAATAAAATATGAATAATAAAAATTTAATTTCTGAAGTATTAGTCCCTATTTGTATGTAAAATATGACAATGCATTCCATTATTTTGAAAGTCCTGGAAAGTTAAAGGCCCGTCCAAAAGCAACCGGTAGAGTTACGACAATAACCCTATTCTTGCCTACTCATAAAACAAAGCTGAAATGCCTCACGATTCAATAGAGTTAATAGGCTAAAGAAATATCCTAAACTGAGGGAATGGAATCTGACTGGAAGATCATCGACATCACCAACCAAAAAAAAAAAAAAAAACAATTAAAAATATTTTTTTTTTGCTTTTAATACTACAAAAATACAAAGTGAACCTGGGGTTCATAATATGGACTTAATCCTTACAAAAAATATAATACAAAAATTATAAAGGACCGAGATTTCTTTTAAAAGTCTTTTCTTCTTCTCGTACTCGTTCACCTTCATCTGTTAGGTCTCCTACGTCTGCTCCTTCAAATATCTTCATTATTGTTCTTCAAATATCTTATATATATATATATATATCTTATATATAAATCTTTTTGACATAAAAACACATTGTAAATGTCTTCGGAATCTTGTTTTTGTGTTTGTGCGTATTACAATTAATATAATTTTCAATAAAATATTAAAAAGAACTAATTTCCCAACAAATGTTATTCATGAAAATTTATTAAATCGTTACATTTCAGGCGATATTTGTACTTTTGCTGTGCAATTTGTGTCGTTTGCTTTCTGATTACGTGGGCATGGAAGTTGACATCAGAGCAAGGTAAAGCAAAAATTTATTTTGCAAGCTGTGATTTTTCAAAATCTGTAAAAATATTATTTGCGTTGACCAAAATTTTCTTGAAATTTTTTTTTAAATGGTACATAAAGCGAAACAGGCAATGAATATGTTTTTACTAGCAAAACTTTTCAATCGCAAATTATAGAAAAACAATAAAACATTATAATTAATCTATCATTTAACAAATTACTGAATTAAAATCAATATGTTTGCTTTTATAAATCCACAAGAAACGTATATAAATTTTCAAGTAATTCCATAGTGAAAACTATACATTACATATATATATATATATACATAAACTTCAGTTCTATTTTATTGCTTTTTTTAAAATGATAATATCAATCAAAATCCGTCATAAATCCTTTTTTTATTTTAAAATGATTAGAACTACTGTGATTTTGCATCAAACTAGATTAAATGTAAAGAAAAATCGTAAACATACTATAGTTGGTATTTCAAAATTGTTTTTTAAATGTCCTTATTTATTTATTTTGTATAAGCGTGAATATAACCATGGATTGTTGGTTATTTTTTTACAATTATATAAATGTTTAAATAATTCATTCCAGGTAATACCTCAATATCTATTGTCTTCAGTGACAAACCTAGGGTTTCTGAACTTATATTTAGTCAGACCAGACCACGAGACTGTTCTGAAGTCTTGAAACATGGAAACAAACTCAGCGGTGTTTACACGATATGGCCGAGGAGCAACATCACACAAAATAAACCTTTGCAAGTGTACTGCGATATGAATGTAGCTGGAGAAGGATGGACAGTGAGTATGGCTAATTATCTTTTTAAACATTTCTTTAACATTATCTATATTAATGTTTAAAAATAGATCTCTAAAGCCTGATGTGATATGAAAATTCCACGTTATTATCAAATTTATTACTTATATTGTTTACTTTAAAAAAATTAACATAGTGAAAAGATATTTTTTGAGTTTAGAGATGTGTACGAGCAGACAAATATACAACTGTCTGCAAGTGTTTAATTTTTGAGATTATTAGTAATTATTTTTACTTTGAATGTCTTATAGTATTACGAACAATGTATTTATTAACAGTGTATTTATTATATTTATTGATTTAGAAAATAATTTTTGTAAAAATTGTAATGAAATGCTGTATTATCTAATATTGAATTGCACTAAGTTGGTATTATTGTCAAGTATGTATTAGATTATGTTGGATTAGTATTAGGATATTGGTATTAGATTGCACGATGTTTATGTAAATGTAAAATGTTAGTACATTTGCCATCAAACATTTACAATAATTCAATCCGAAATAAAATGAAAGAACTCCTTCAACGTAACGATGTTATAGAAACTCTTTTGGGCACTTTAACCCAAACGATTAGTAACAATTCAAATTAATGAAATCTAGTCATCTTAGAACAAACTAAAAGCTGTTCTCAAGATTTTTCTTGTGGTCCAACAATGTGGAAGCACAAGAGATGCTTAACTATAATTGGCCTCCAACTGTGAGTTTTCAAGTGTTTGCAGATGACTTTGTAATTGCCATTAAAAGTAACACTTAAAGTGGACTTAAGATAGCAGCGAGAGCTCATGCTGAAAACTGTAGACCACTTAGCCGTATAGAATGTTGCCTAGGGTGCACTACTAGGAGGCTTTGAATTGCCTTGCCATTGGAAATAATAATAAAAAAGCTTAAAATATTTACAAAGATCAACAACTCAACAACATCTCAAAAAATAGGTATCATAAAATTGTTTCTATCCGAAAAAAAAATCATTGCTAGCAAAATGTAACTTAATCTTCATTGATCTGTTTATCTCATTCATTCATCATTCAATATGTTAACATCCATTTCTGACTTTGAGTGCCTTTAAAATGGGTACATTGTCACTTGATATTCACAGAAACTTTGTTGTAATGTCAACATTGTTGAAATGTTTCTGTCAACAATGTTTGAAACTTTGTTGACAGAAAGTTTTAAGTGTATGTAATTACTTTTAATTCTAGGTAATCCAAAGAAGGGGAGATTATCCACAACCGCAAAGATTCGATATACAGTGGGATAAATACAAAACTGGCTTCGGAGACATAACGAAAGATTTCTGGTTAGGCATGTATAACTGAAATACTTTTCCACGTTTTTGTTAAGTTTCGTTTATTTTAATCTATATTTGTTTTATTTAAATAAGTTTGTGTAACTTTAATTAGGTAATGACAATATATACGCCCTCAGCAACCAAGGACCGTGTGAAATACGTTTTGATTTGGAAGATACAAAAGGAAATCGTCGCTTTGCAATTTATAAAAAATTTTGGATTGATGATGAAGCATCCTTTTACACTTTGCACATTGGTGATTACAGTGGAAATGCAGGTAAGTAATTTGAAAATATAAAATGAACTGTAAGTAGTTTTCAATTTCTAATTTCCTACAATTTAGTATATTTTTAGATGCTTACAACTACGTTTTCATGTAATGATAAAGTATTGATGTGATTAATAAGTACATCAATATTTTTATAGTTAATAATTTTTGATACTCACTTACAGTTCTTCTGAAACTATGTAAGATGACGGATTCATTGCTATAGCAATCTATTGATGCCTGCCTATTGATATTCTGAATCTTTCTATTAAATTATCCTATTGATATTCTGAATCTTTCTATTAAATTAGCTTATCAATATTCTAAATCCTTCTATTAAATTAGCCTATCGATATTATAAATCAAAATTGATGTTCTAAATCTTCCTTTTTAATTAGATTATCGATATTCTAAATCTTCCTATTAAATTAGCTTATCGATATTCTAAATCTTCCTATTAAATGAGTCTATTGATATTCTAAATCTTTCTATTAAATGAGGCTATTGATATTCTAAAAAAAACAGGCAATATCTGTCATATATTCGCAAGAATATTATTTTAAAATCAAAATTAATTTTTTCTCGGTAGTTAATTTTTGAATATATGGATGCACACATAATGTATTTTAAAATACATTCATTGGATTTCCTTACTTTGACCCTTATAAAATAAATATATTTTGTAAAAATGTGATAAATCTCACGTGTCGGAGAAATATTCAAAGCAGATTTCGGGTTCGCCACCACTGTTCTAACCCGTCACCTATCTGTAAGGTGTTCGTGGATTACTAAAGAAGCATGACACCTCCTGATGTGAAACAAAAACAAGTAATATAAAAAAAAAAGAAGTCAATTCCTACTTAGGTCAACAAAGAAAAATTGTATTTTAGTCACTTTTTATTAAATAATGATTTTCGCAAGAATTGAACTCGCATTCTTCACCACGGGAAAAATACTGAAATCCTCACATTTTACCGATTGAACTGCTGCCTGTTGATATCAATTTTCATTACAAACTGCTGAAACTCTATTTAAAGTATTAAAAATTAATTAAATTTAAAGAATGAATTAATATTTGAAAAAACTGTATTAACATGAAGCGTCATCCACTGCATGTTTAAAAAAATATATTTCAACTTGAGGGGATGAATAAAAAGTATTTTATGAACGGTTGAAAATTTGAACAAGATATATATAGGGAGATTGTGAACTAATAGTAGGAATTGAAAAAATGTGCGTGGCATTTGTTATCATATTAAGTTATAATTTCTTATTCTGAAATCTCCCTTTTGAGATTCCATAACTACTAATGAAAACACATTCTACATCAAAAAGTAATAATTTATGATAATGAAAAACAAACTTAATTTTCTTATCGTATGATTGTTTTTATTTTAAATCTTTAGGCAATGGCATGAGGTTCTACAATGGTAGACCATTTGTCACCGAAGACCAAGATCACCATCAGATGGCTCAGATACTAAACGGAGCTTGGTGGATGTTCGAATGGCCTTTTTGCCATTTGAATGGCATTTACATACCAGGCGTGCATGACCACAGAAGCATGCATTGGTATGAGTGGCACAAAAACAAAGGCTTAGCAACTACAGAAATAAAAATAAAGTTAAAATGAATACAGGATTAAATATAAAATTTGTTATTGATTCTTTTTTTTCATGATTATATTGCAATCGTTTTATATTTTTAATGTATTAAAAAAAATTAAACATGTAATGTGTCTTTATTGGTAATGGGATATGAAATTTTATATATGCATTATTATATGTAATTTTACTCTCGATACAATATTTTTTTCATTTTTTTTATTGATCTTTTATTAACAAATTATAAAATTTGGTTTGATTTGTGGCTTTACGGTCATTTTGAGCTAATTAGACCGGAACCTACCGTTTAATGGGGATTCCGAACCTCTCACAAACATCTATGCCACAGCCAGGATTCGTACCTGAAAGCCTGTGGTACCAATGACCAGAGAGCCAGCTAATTGGTCATCAGACTGCAGTAACTTGCAGGACTTGCAGGTTCAGGTCCCATTCGACTGGTGGCATGCAATGGGCATGATGAGATTGGTTTGTCGCTCTACGGTCATTTTGTGCACACTTTGGGCTAATTAGACTGGGACCTACATTTTAACGTGGATTCCGAACCACTCACAAACATTCATACCACCGCCCTACCAATTCGAACCTGAAGCCTGTGGTACCAAAGGCCAGAGCTCTAGTCAATTGGCCATCAGGCTGCAACAAATTATAAATTAAAGAAGAATTAAAGAAGAATTTAAAAAAGAATTAAAAAAAAAATTAAAGAAGAAATTAAAGAAGAATTTCTTTATAAGAAAAAGTATACCTATTTTTCTAAATTTGATTTTGACGATTCTGATTTTATTTTATTTTTGAGCAGAAAGTCAAGAACGATATCACAATAAAATATTTAAGAAAAATATTTTTTTTCGAAATGCAGGATATAAAAAATATTTTTTGCCGTATTTATATGCCTGCATTTTTAAAGAATGAGTAATTATTTCTAAATTTCCCAGATTTAACTACTTTAAATCATTTTCTTAATATTTTGGAATAAATTTGCAAGAATTTTTTTTAATTTTTAAAGGAATTCTAACTTTATTTTTTTTATATTTCTTGTAAAAAAAATGACTTAAGACAATAATATTAAATGATACTAAATGTAAAAAAATAAAATGCTTTAAAATTTTTTAATGGTTGATTATAATTTTCAATCATGGCTGTAAAAGTGCAGAATTTGCTTAACTTATAATTTATTTTATTTAATTTAAATATTAATAAATCTAGAATATGAATGAAGTTTTGAGCAATTTATATACAGGGTAACCATAATTATAGTCCCACTTTCACAATGCTGTGAAACAAATAGTATAAAAAAAAAAATTAAAGTCGATTCCTACTTTTTTTCACTATATTGCAGAAAATTCATTTATAAATAATTTTCATTCATTTTTTAAGTTTATCGGGTGCCATCTAGTGGTAGATATATGCAACTTAAATCTAAAAAAAACTAAAATTAATTAACTAAATTTAATGAATGAATTAATATTTGAAAAAACTGTATTAACATCCAGTGTCATCCACTCCAAGTTTAAAAAAATGTATTTGAACTTGAGCGGATGAATAAAAAGTATTTTATGAAAGATTGAAAATTTGAACAAGATATATATATAGGGAGAGTGTGAGCTAATAGAAGGATTTGAAAAAGAACCATTCCTCACAATGAGTTCAAATTTGAACTGAAGGTACTTGTAGAAGGGGGAAACGGTACGGCATCAAAAAAGTTCCAAAGTGTATTAATAGATGGCGCTGAAAGAAATAAAAATCAAAAAAATATACTGATATTAATTTTATATGGATTGTATAGTGAAACTTTCACTGGGTCATCACAGAGAAAAAAATAAAATTCCATTTCCAAATCGTAATCTTCGATTTTCATCAGAATAAATTACGTAGATATGTGTTTTTGTTTCTTATCCCACTTGGCTGGCCAAGCCCACGAGCCCATATGGACTCATGATTGAAGGGGAAGGAAGCAGCTTCTGTTGTGATGGAGCACCCGTAGGTAGAAGCCTGACTTTTGCTCCGTGAACAGTCATAGGAGACCGGGACCTACGGCTTAAATTGGATTCCGAACCACTACAAACATCCATGGCACCGCCGGGATTCGAACCCGAAACCTGTGGCACCGAGCGCCAGAGCGCTAGACACTCGGCCATTCAGGTCCCAAATTTGCCAACGGCACGCAGTGTTCCCAGGTGGTCACCCACCCAAGTACTGACCGCGCCCAATGATGCTTAACTTCGGTGATCTAACGAGAACCGGTATATTTAGCATGGTACGGCCGTTGGCTCGTAGATATGTTACTCGTATATGATAAAAAACTGACAAAAAAAAAGCTTTCAAGCCTGTGACAATTTTTGAATTCACTAAACTGACATGAATTATGATACATTAAAAGTCTATCAGAAATCAAAACAATAATAACAATAATAATAATGACAAAGCAACATAGTTAAGAAAAATTTTCCAAAATAATAATTAATAAAGAATTTTTTATAATCGCATTGCACAACACAAAATGGCGCACTTTTGAAACTATTTAAATTAGGAAAAATTTTAAAGGGTTTGATATGAGTGTTTCTCCCTTTATTGTAATAAATCTGGTGATAAATGAGTAAAACGGTAAATGATTTATAACTATATATTGATGTTGGATATATTGGGGAATACCCACTTTATTACTTCAATAAACCAATCGATGAATCGTAGATATCTGACTCAATCAAATAAATGCCACTGTAAAATATGGTGAAAATATTGAAGATACCATTTCAAAGACCAGTTTTCCAAAACAATAATAAAGGAATAATTTGTTATTATTGTACTGTACAGCTCAAAATTGGTGCACTTTTGAAACTATTTTAATAAGGAAATAATTTTAAAGCGTTCGATAGGAGTTTCTTCCCTCTTTATTGTATAAATCTACTTGTCATAAATGAGTAAAACGGTAAATTATTTATAACAAATCCAAGCCTAATAATATAGCTGACTAGATCAATTAAATACCATTATAATATATGGTTAAAATATTGAAGGTACATACATTTATTCCACAAACGAAATGTAGATATTTCATAATAATAACAATAATAATAATGACAAGTTAGCATTTCAAAGAATTTTCCAAAACAATAATAAATGAATAGTTGGTTACTATTGCATTGTAAAGCACAAAATTGGTGCACATTTGAAATTATTTTATTAAGGAAATTATTTTAAAGAGTTCGATAGAAGGTTTTTCCCCTTTATTGTAACAAATCTGCTAGTGATAAATGAGTGAAATGGTAAATGATTTATAACAAATCCAAGCCTGATAACATATCTGATACCATTGTAAAATATGGTGAAAATATTAGCAATAATTATATATATATATATATATATATATATATATATATATATATATAAATATTAAATGCATAATATATATATTTCAATATATTAAGAAACATATATTTCCAGAAAAATTTTATTAAGGTATTATTATATATTAAACGAAGACTTCAGAAATAGAATCATTTTTGAAAAGAATGCTTAATATATCATGAAATCTTCTTTAAATACGTTATTTTATATTTGTACGTAATTTGAATTAGAACACCTGCAAATTATTCAATTTAATATCCGTCTGAAATTCTCCTGGTTTAAAGACATTAAAATCAAACAAGTAATATAAAATAAAAATGTAAAGTCAATTCCTATTTTTTTTCACTATATTGCAGAAAAATTCTTTATAAATAAAGTTGAAATTTTCCTCTTACATCTGGCGCCATCTATTATTAGATACATACAACTTAAATCTAAAAAAAACTAAAATTAATTAATTAAAATTAATTAATGAATTAATATTTGAAAAAACTGTATTAACGTCCAGTGTCATCCACTACACGTTCAAAAAAATGTATTTGAACTTAAGTGGACGAATAAAAAGTTTTTTATTAACGATTAAAAATTTGAACATGATATATATATAGGGAGACTGTGAACTAATAGTAGGAATTGAGTAAAATGAATGCACGTGAATGCACACATTCAATACGAAACGTAGAAATAGTAGTTGGATAGAAGGATATTATATTTGAAAATTTCGTAGTTCTAGGAGAGTGGAGGAAGGGGCCTGAATGGCCGAGTGGCTAGCGCTCTGGCGCTCGATACCACAGGTTTCGGGTTCGAATACCGGCGGTGCCCTGGATGTGTGTAGTGGTTCGTAATCCACTTTAAACCGTAGTTCCCGGTCCTAATAGGAGCGTTGCGGGGGCATTGTTACTCCGCGTCCGTGGCTTATCTTCAAGTTACACGCGCCCCCTGTGTAATGCAAAGTGAGTAACACCTGTGCAGTGCTTGCCTTAAGGCATCCAAGACCAAGCTGTCTAAGTGTTTAAAAAAGGAGTGTTGAGAATTTTTTTTCTATTTAGGGCAGGGGACTCCAAACTTTCCAGCCTTAGGGCCATATTGTTTACTCCAGTAAGTACCAAAGGCCAAAACCATTTTAATTTTTCTACCATTATCTATCATTTCTAGACTAGTCGCCGAGTACGAGCTCTGAGCAAGCATATACTTGCTAACTACAAACTATTGTCAATAAAAATCCTAATTACATATATCTCATTAGTATTTTTTTACAAGTGAATACCCCGCATTCATTCGCGTTAATTTAGCTTTTCCGGTCCTGAGGGATTTTCAGGATAAAAATCATATGTTTGATTCAGAATATATACATTCCAAACATCGATATGCATACATATGCGATACTCTTTACCTCAACATAACTACCGAGGGTAACCGCGGGATGTTCAATAGTTTATAATGTTAGTGGGATACATTTCAATTATTTATTAGTTGTTATGCTTAAGTTAAATTTTTTGCGTATTGTGCTTGTCATTAAGCTTTACCTAGCAAGTCGATAAAACCGAGTTATTATCATTCTGTGCTTTTTTATCCAACTTATTACAACAGCAATAAGCTATTCGCTGTCGCGGGCCGGATTTGGCCCGCTGGTCGTAGTTTGGAGACCCCTGATTTAGGGAAATACCCATTGTATTAATTTAATCAATCAATCGATGAATAGCAGGAATTATCTGTGGAAATATTCTGCGTATCAATTCTGTGCAGGAATTAACGAAATCGAAACTTCCAACCTGTAATATCCGGCTTTAAATGAAATGAGCGGATGAGTATTGACGTGACATCCTTTTACAGTTTGGGCGCACAACATGACAGATGCTCCACCAAATTCCAAAATTCTAGACAAGGTAGCTGCGTATAAAGTAAAAATAATGCCCAGTTCTTCAACGTTATCGAAAATAGTTCGGTGAGTATTTCTAAATTTTTTTTTTTTTTATAAAATTGTGTATTTCTTTAAAGCATTTATTTATTTTAATATATTTTTATATTTAAAGTTTCTATTTGCGTGATGGCTTACACTTTCTTAAATAAAAAGGTTTTAATTAATCAATTTATAACAAGTAATAAAAAAAAAAAAATTTAAGTCAATTCCTACTTTCTTTTCATTATAGTGCAGAAAGTCCTTTATAAATAATTTTCATTCATTTTTTTAAGTTTATCTGGCGCCATCTATTGGTAGATACATGCAACTTCAATCTAGAAAAAAACTAAAATTAATCAATTAAATTTAATTACTGAATTAATATTTTAAAAAACTGTATTAACATCCAGTGTCATCCACTACAAGTTAAAAAAATGTATTTTAACTTGAGTGGATGAATAAAAAGTATTTTATTAACGATTTAAAATTTTAACAAGATATAACAGAAGAAGGTAATAGAAGGAAGAGAAAATAGAAGGAAGCTAATAGAAGGTAATAGAAGGAAGAGAAAATAGAAATAAGCTAATAGAAGGAATTGAAAAAGAATTTTTCATTAATACAAGGAAAATGTTCATGAGATATTTTTTTAATTTTATATTTCAGAAATGTATCTATTCTAATAATTACCAAACAATTAATTACATTGAAACCACAAAGGATAATCATTTAAACCCTTGTCATATTATTTATTTATAATTTTTTAGTAAACAACAGCAAAAATATGCAGTAAGTTAAGAATTATGCAACTGCTTTTGTTGAATCACTTTATTGAGGCGAATATTATAAATGCTCACCATTCTGTCAGCGGCCTGGTGGCCAATCGGCTAGCGCTCTAGTCATTGGTACCACAGACTTTAACGTACGAATCCTGGCGATAGCATGGATATTTGTTAGAGGTTCGGAATCCATGTTAAATGGTAGGTCCCGGTCTAATTATCCTCAAGCCTGCAAAAGATGATAGTAGAGCGTCAAACCAAACCAAATCGCAATTTTGTGGTTACTGTTGAAATGTCAAACCGTATTCTACGAAGTTTCATGCAGAGTATGTGCAGTAACATTCTCAGATTTGTTTTTACAAGAACTTTCACAAACAAGAATAAAATTCGTAATGTGATTGCACTTGATTCTATGAGAAACACTAAGCAATATGGTGCATTTAAAAAAAATAGAAAAAGAAAAAGTGCAAAAGAAGATAGAATACATTTACAACATTCTTTACAACAACTATCGAATACGAATAGTAATTCGTAAAATTGTATAATATAATAGTCTTATAGACTATTATATTATACAATTTTACGAATTGCTTTTAATACAACTGCTTTGATAAAATGATTTTGTAAAATTAATTACATAATTCGAAACTTATTGATTGTTTGTAGAAGTTTGTTGAAAAATTTAATAATTAATAACATTGTAGTGGTTAAATGTATCCTCTTAACAAATTTGACATTGTCTAGCCAAATTCTGGTATCACACATTTACACCAAATATATAAAAGGTTAAGCAAAGAAACTTATTGGTGATCAGAGTATATTCAAAGCATAATTAATAATCAGTCGTTATTTTGAGACATGCGCACTACGCAGGGAATGTCACTTCCTCACATGCGCGATACACAGGAAGAGGTGGAACATCAAGTAAGCCGCAACACAATTAATTTTCAAATAAATTATTTGCACATATCATTTTCTTTGAATGTTAATTTTTGTCGTATTTTCCTGCAATTTTAAAACTGTTCAAAATTAACAATTTCAATCAAAATTGCAAAAATTACGAATTTAATCGTAACCATATAAATTTACTGCATTACGTGTTTTAGAAATATTAACATTAACATACGTTAGAAAAAATATGATTGAGAAATTTTTTATGACTACGCACAAACTACTAAAATGGAATGAATATATTTCAGTTATTATTTATTGTTTCATATTGAAGAATTTAGTATGATATCTCAATGCTGAATTTAAAAAAAATATATATATGGTAATCCTGGTATGTCCATGCAGTGCTCTTGTCCTAGACCTGCTCAAACGGCTTTAGCTAGACTAAGGACTGGCCACATTAAGAGTCTGACCTTCAATGGAGACGAGAAGACATATGCCCTTTGTCATTGTTCGACCATCGCGTCTCCCTCTCATCTCATCGATTGTATTGGTGCCTCTGTGAGGCAACTGTTGAATGAGGGGAGGACAGTTTACGATCTATTGATGCAGCATGATCTACTGGACTTGGTTTAGGATTCTAAATCAAGGCGATAAGCAACAACAACGACAAAATATATATACACAGAAAGTTTTTGCTTTATTTACAATTTATATATACAGAATATATTATCATGCTAATCATGCTGTATTCTTAATAAACTCTCATTTAATATTTCATAACTATTATATTTGGAAACGTTTTTTATTTTCACAAGTAAATATAATAGAATCATTTTTTATTAGGGACCATGCTTATTGCTGTGGACTGATTTGCATTATGACTTTCCTAGTTCTCTTATCAGGGTACTATGTTACAAAAGAAACCAAAACAGTTTGCGAAGAAAGACAGAAAGCAAATATTATGATGCAGATAGCGGAAGATTTATATGCTAAAGCTAACGGGCTTGATCCTACAGAGGGTAAGTATAGTAACAAACAATTCAATCGACGGAAGTGGTAAAAGTTACTTGCAAGTTATAAGTAAAGTAACTATACTTACAAGTAACCATACTTGCTACTTTAGACTACCTGGTATGAATCACCAAGATTTCCTCTAGAAAGTCTTTCGGAAATCATCATTTTCACCCCTACTTTGCTTATTATCCGAGTAAAAAAACAAAAAAAAATCTTGCCCCTTGATACCTAGAGCAATTTTGTATACTCTACGATTTTGAATTACAATAGGTAAAAGATCCTGAAAAATAAAATAAAAAGCAATTATTTTGACAGACAGTTTGACATTATTGAGGCATTTTGGCAGCGTTAGCGTCCACATACCTCTATCTTGATGGTTCCTTTGGAGGTAAATGATAAGAGAAATGGCTTGCTCAAGTATTTTGATGCAGATAGCAGAAGATTTATATGCTAAACCTAACGGGCATAATCCTGTAGAGGGTAAGTATAGTAAGAGACAATTCAATCGATGAAAGTGATAAAATTTACTTGTATGGTCACTTGTTACTTTAGACTACTTGGTGAGTCCTACCGTCATCCATGGTAGGCTCATCAAGATTTCCTCTAGATAGTCTTTCGGAAATCATCGTTTTCACCCCTCATTTTCTTATTATCCGAGTTAAAAAAAAAAAAAAAAATCTTGCCCCTTGATACCTAGAGCAATTTTGTATACTCTACGATTTTGAATTACAATAGGTAAAAGATCCTGAAAAATAAAATAAAAAGCAATTATTTTGACAGACAGTTTGACATTATTGAGGCATTTTGGCAGCGTTAGCGTCCACATACCTCTATCTTGATGGTTCCTTTGGAGGTAAATGATAAGAGAAATGGCTTGCTCAAGTATTTTGATGCAGATAGCAGAAGATTTATATGCTAAACCTAACGGGCATAATCCTGTAGAGGGTAAGTATAGTAAGAGACAATTCAATCGATGAAAGTGATAAAATTTACTTGTATGGTCACTTGTTACTTTAGACTACTTGGTGAGTCCTACCGTCATCCATGGTAGGCTCATCAAGATTTCCTCTAGATAGTCTTTCGGAAATCATCGTTTTCACCCCTCATTTTCTTATTATCCGAGTTAAAAAACAAACAAACAAATCTTGCCACTTGATACCTAGAGCAATTTTGTATTCACTATGATTTTGAATTACTATCAATAAAAGATTCTGAGAAAAAGAATAGTTATCATGCTAATTTCTACAATTAATTTGGAATCCATTTCTATTTTTTATCCAAATATAATTTCACATTATACACATTAGAAATAATATACAATTGTTGAGAAATTAATTTGTTTTTGTACCCGTTGGTTCATTAGTATAAGATTTGCTGCCGATTGCATTTTCTTAGCGTAAAAAAATAAATGATAACGAATAATATGCCAACATAATGTTGTAATGGATCGATCAAAGAAGCCAATCTAACACTCTATTAACCAATCTTTTCTCAGGATCTTGTATTGATAGTAATTCAAATGTATAGCATATTTGAAATTGCTCTAGGTATCTAGAGGTCACAACTTCGATAATAAGAAAAAGAGATGATAAAATGATGATTTCTGAAAGACTTTCTAGAGGAAATCGTGGTGTTACCTACCAGGTAATCTGACTGTCCATATCAATGTTATATACATATATTTCTTTACAAAATATTTCATAAATGAGATTTTTTTTTCTATAACAAAGTTCTATTAACAAGACCTTACAGTATATAAATGCCATATTCAAGTAAACAATTTCAGTTATTTAAAATTTGTTTACTACGTATAGTTTAATTTATTTCTTGGACTTAATTTGTAATCGATAAGGATGTTTTATTCTTAGTAATACGAGATTTTATAGGGTGCATGTTACCACCCTATAAAATCTTTTAGTATAGTTTTTATATAGTTTTTTTCTTAATAAAGGTCCATTTATGTTGGATATATATGAATTATACCAAAAATGCTTGGATTAGTGACAGCACAATGTATGGAATACAAAATATAGTGGAACTTGGGGGTCACAAACAATACTAAGTAGGTGGAAATCAGGGTAGGAGATCAAAACTAGATATCTGGTTCAGAATCCTCCACGATACAATACCTATAATGAGCTTAATTGCAACTTGAGCGCGTCATTGGCCCATCATATCTCAGATTCCTACACAACATACTCCTATGTTTGTTATATCGCACACCTACCTACGTGTAACAAGAAATGTTATTCGCTCAAGGTATTGCACCTCTAATTACTACCACCACCACGTATCTACTCACCTCGATCTCACGTATACAGCAAGGATTACTTGGAGGCAACTTTGTTTGGCCAGGACACACGAAGGATCTTAATCCCTTGGATGTTTCTTTTCTGATCATATAAAAATCACTTGTTTATAATACATCAGTGGATATACTGGAAGCTCTAATAGCGAGGATCTCGATTTGCTGCAGCAAAATCTAATAAGAACCTTTTTTCATTTTTACGTCATTGTGAACTTATACCATGGCTTACAATTACTCTAACTTAAACAAATACTGTAACAATTTTGCCTGTTATGTGCATCACAAGCACTGTTACTCTTACGTTGCCCAATAAATGTTTCTGTAATTTCTGTGTTTGTTTATACCTCGTCATTTTTGTGATTTTCATCCACTCAACGTCATTTGCGACCCCAGGTTCCATTGCATTTTTTTGTTCATATTGATGCATACTATCATTCTTCCATGTTTGGGCGGCATGGTTGCCAAGTGGCTAGCGCTGTGGCCTTTGGTATCACAGGCTTCAGATTCGAATCCTGGTCCCGGTCTGTTTAGCCCTCATGTGCACAAGATGACCGTAGAGAGACCAAACCAAACCTTCAAGTTTGGAGTGCATAAAATTTCTTAAGTATTGCACTAAAATACAATTCACTATGATTGATATCAATGGGAAAAAGTTTAGAAATTAAGGGTATAAATATTAAGTAATTCTAGAAATTTCCTGTCCACTATTGAAAATTTTGACTATGAATTTAATATGGCTTTCAAATTTTCTAAAGTTTTAAGATTTACAGTAAGATTGCAAAAAAAAAAATAATAATAAGAAATTTACTTGTTTATAATTTATTACTCCTCATTTAATTTATTTTGCTAGATAACTGTGTTTTCTTCTTTATACAATGAATTAAACTTCATAATATCTTTTTTTTAATTTTAGATGTAATAACTGACATTATTTTAAAACCTTATCTTCAAAAATGCTTTCAAAATATTCTAGAATGATACATTGATTTTCTCACGCTATTGATACTAAGATTGTAATAAAGCACTAATTAATTTCCTGGCAAGAACTTTGATTTCATAGTATCCAACTACAGAAGAGAAATAATTATTTATTCTAACGAAAAACCAAGAATACATTAAAAATGTGGAAGCCAATTTTAATTTCAAGGATTTCATACAGTTTTAAAATGAAAAAGATTTTACATCTCGCTATATTCAGTAACAATTAATTTATACTGTTTCTAAAACTTAGATGTTTTTTGTTTTACTTAAAGCTTAAAAATATTTTCTAACCATACCAAGAGTTTCATGATTTATCTTTTGATAAATATTTGCATTTTCTTGCAAGATTGTATTAATGAAATTTTTTTTCAGATAAGTATACAGATCCCACAAATTCCAAATTCAGAGTTTCTGGATTTGGATTCTCTCATAATGACCAAACAGATAAAACTGTAGATACCGGCTCCAAAATTAGCTTCAGGGATCTTGAGCCTGTCAATATCCCCAGAGAAGTACCAAAGCAATCCAAGAAATCTAAATCTCGCAATAGCGGTAAATCCGAATCAGCTAAACCCGCCGATTATAATGCTTTACCATGGCAAGGTGCATATACGGATCCAGGCGATGGCCCCAGGGATTGCTCTGAAATCTTGGCGTCTGGAGCCAACACCAGTGGTGTCTACACAATAATGCCCAAGAGTAATACCACAAATAACAGACCCTTAAGGGTCTACTGTGATATGGATACTGATGGAGGTGGATGGACGGTTAGTATAATGAACTCCGCATTGTTTAAAATTCTATTAAGTAAGCTATCTAGTACTATTTTAATACGCTTTTGTTAGTTTCCCCTGTGTGTTTGTTTGTTTGTTTGTATCTGACTCTTTGGGCTCGATTTTGCCCTACTTTAAGTGATCAGATTTAATTTAAACGTTGTAGACTTATCAAGGACCGACGACACTAAAATAGTTTGATAAATTTATTATCTCATCATGATTAGGATAGCCAGGATTAGTGATTTTATTTTAACTTATGAAGAGCAATTTAACCCATGTAGAATGAAAGTACCCAAGACATTCAAACCTACGTGGGACAGTGGCACAATGGATAACGCGCCTGGCTACGGATCAGGAGATTCCCTGTTCGAATCCTGGCTTGCTCGACATATTCACATTTGGCCTTTTACTCACAATTAAATTATTGTAAGAACTATAGTTCCAGTCCTCCGTACCGGGACTTCATTTAAATATTATAGTTTATAAACATTAAAAAACACGCTTTTAGAGTTAATCAAACTAAAATTATAGTTTAAAAAAACTAAAAAACGCGCTTTTAGAGTTAACCAAACTAAAAAGTAAAAAATAATTGTTAACATAAGAATAAAATTACTGATGAGAAAATTAATGCCACTGTTCTAAAAGCGTGGGGTGCTCGATATCAATCGTTATAATTTTTCACTAGTTTCATTCCGAAATGCAGAATTAGTTTAAAAATGTCATACAAAGCACCCCACGCTTTTAGAACAGTGATATTCCTTTTCTCGTCAGTCATTTTATTCTTATGTTAACAATAATTTTTTACTTTTTAATTTGATTAACTCTAAAAGCGTGTTTTTTAGTTTTTTTAAACTATTAATTTATTTTTTACTTTTTAGTTTAAAAAACAAACAAACATACAGGTGAAACTAATATAATAGCATATTAAAAAGAATCAACTGTTTTCTTTCTGAAAGATGCCTGTAAATGTTTCTTTGCAGCTTAAATAGTGTATATGAGGAAAAACAGATCTCCAGGGGAAAAAGTCAGTTACATACATACATACAAACATACAAACATACAGGTGAAGCTAATAAAAGCGCATTAAAAAAAACAATCATCGAAATGGATTGTAATTTAAATAAATATTTTATTAAATTTAAAAACCGACGCGTGGAAGTGAAATGGCCCTACATTTAAAAAAACAACCAGAAATTATTTCATATACAGTGTTTCTACATTATGAGATTGGTTATGGATACTATTTTTTTTTACAGTAAATTCTTGTGCTCAACGTAATATACCATGAATGATCCATGATACACAGATGAAAGTTACTGTCTCCTGAAATAACTTTCAGATGTAACCACCCCCTTATTGGCTTTTCGTATGGAAACCAATAAGGGGGTGGCTTATCAAGCTTGTCAATTTTAGGCAGCTTGTCAATTGGAATTTGCTTGCTTCTTGTAAGAAATGCGATCAAGTCTTCTCTCTTCTGGAAGCATTGACTTCAGCAAATGTTGCAATCGGTGAATCAAGCCTCCTCATTCTTACGAAAGCCTGTACTACATATTGTCGAGGAGAATATCCAGATATTTAGAAGAATCGAATGTGTAAATCTATATTTTAAGGATATAAACTTAGATGCTAAATAGTAAAAAAAATGTATTTCTCCTCAATCGAGTTTTTAAATATCAGTTACACCATAAAAATCGTGCATTATCCTCCAACAAGTAAATTTCTACCAGACCTATTGCTTTCTTTGTATTATTTTACATTGGTGGTCTCCTGTCTCCCTTATTTCAGATGCCGGTGGTATGGATGTTTGTTAGTGGTTCGGAACCCACGTTAAACTGTAGTCCTGGTCTAATTAGCCTGAAGTGTGCAAAGAGTAATAGTAGAGTGACAAACCAAACCCAAACCCTTATTCCAGGAGTAACCATCCTTCACTGGCATATCGTTTGGAAAAATTTGCATTAGGCATCTATCAACTGAAAACTTTCACGTGCGTTGTTACAATGTCTTACTTGTATCACTGGTGTCTGTCGAGTGTTTCTTTTATACTTACGGGGGATTTTTGGGTATAAGTGTTCAATATTTATGGAACAACACTTAAAATATTGTCCCCAGGTAGTTTGTCATAAACAATTTAAGTAGGATCTAATTATCACCAACAGGTTTCCTTCTCTTTGAAAGCAATAACTGCATCACATGCTTGCATTAGGTATCTATCAATTGGAAACTTTCTCCTGTGTTGTTACGATGTCTCACGTGTGTCACTGGTGTCTGCCGAGTGTTTCTTTTATACTTCAAGGGGAATTTTGGTTACTTGCTTGCTTTTGAACTTCTGTCATTCACTTTTTCAGTAATGAATCATTATTAAATTAATTTTTATTCTTAAAAATTGTTGTATTCTCCACAAATTATTTAGAATTTATCGAATTGCTTATATTTTTTTTATTTATAATTATACATTTTTAATATTTAAAAAATTTTTTTGTTTATTCCAGGTGATTCAAAGAAGAGGATATTACCGTGGATTGCAGTCATTCAATTTGCCATGGTTGTATTACAAAGAGGGTTTTGGACATCTCGAAAGAGAATTTTGGCTAGGTATGGATTCGACGCTATTTTAGCATATAAAATTATAGTTTTAACATAATCTGCTAAATAATGCAAGGTATTCAATAATATAAAGATATCTCTATCGTGAATGATTTTCTTATGAGAAACTAACAATTACATAACTAGATTTTCAGTACATTTAATACTACTGAAAGATTGGTAATCTTAACAATAATTATATATTGAAAGCGTCAAAAACTAATTCGACCGAGATATAAAATATTTGGAGAATATATCGAAGCCAAAATTTTATTATTCATTAAAGGATTTTAGAAAATGAAATATATGCTTTCCTCAAGAAATTATTTGTCAGATGCACCCAATATTACCTTAGGCACTTACACTTTTGAATGTGTACTTAGTTTAGATCAGGATCAGAAATTGTCAGAATTATATCTCACCTGAAATGAAAAACAGAACTGTGTCCGCCAATAGAGCCTTTTTTCGGTTAAGAAATCTGTTTATATCACAGTTCATAAGCAGAAAAACTAAATTCTTGTTATATAAAACTCATAGTAGACCTATTTTGGTCTATGGCTCTGAAACTTGGACTTTGACAAGATCTGATGAGGTCTGTTGTATATTTGAGCGGAAGATTTTAAGGGCTATTCTTGAAGGTGTTAAGGAAAGTGATTGTTGGAGAAGACGGTACAACGCAGAAATACATAAATGCTATAAAGACCCAAATATTATAAAATTTATTAAGATCAATAGATTAAACTGCTCATATATTTAGAACGAATGATTTAAACCCTGTAAAAAAGGCTCGTTTTGGCAAGGCCACAGGGACAAAGAGGAAGCGGACGACCCAGGTTGCGATGGATAGAAGCAGTTGAGAAGGATTTTGGGTTAAGAATCGGAGGACCATTGTCACCCAGAGGAATGCATGGAAATCTCTTCAAAGGAAACCTTGACCGCTCTTGGCTATCGTACTATTGATAATGAGGATGAATGGATTTCATTAAAAGATTGATTAAAGAACTAGAACTTGAAACTTGATTAAAGGACAGATCGAATATAATTAATATTGATCAATCTATGGATCGTCTGTACAGAATTTCTTCCTCAGCATTTGTTTTCAGCAGAAACGTCAGATAGTACTTTCAGAATTTACTAGAAAATATAATACAGTGCTATAAAAAAGCAGATTCATTTTTTTAACATTTTGTAGTTAAAAAGTTGTTCTAACATTCGTACTTTTTAGAATAATTTTCCTTCGAACTATTCAACAAACAGAGAAAATTCTGACATCTTTTATTTTGGAGATAGCAAGCATGGAAATTTATGTGTGTTTTCATTAAAAGTGAATTAATTATTTTTCTTTTTACTGTCAATTTATTTTTACTTATGAAATATTTTTATTATCTCCTATCAGGTAATGACCATATACATGTTTTGACCAACCAAAAACCGTGTGAGATACGCTTCGATCTTACAAACGTTAAAGGAAACCACCGACATGCAACTTATGCGGAATTTCGAATAGGTGATGAAACATCTGAATATAAATTGCACATTCAAGGGTATAGCGGAAACGCAAGTAAGTTATTTTAAATTGAATCCATCAAAAATGTTTATAAAATATATAATTGAATAAACAAAAATTTTTAAAGAACACAAATTTAGAAAGGAATTAAAAAACAGATTTTGCCTGATAACACTAGCCACCAGACATTGCATTCCCTAAATGAAAAGTATTAAGCAAAATTTTAGCTACAGTTTATTTATAATCAAACCCCTTTAGTGTTTATTGGTTTTAAAAATAATTTTAGAAAAATTTCCTAATTCTAGTAATAAGTATAGCACAATAATATTTTTATTTTAAACAGGAAATCATAAAATATAATTAAAACTAAAAGTATTCCTCTTGTATTTTAATCAGTGTCTTATAGTCTAGTAATATATGTAACGCCTCTTTCGACCTATATTATACATATAACAACTTCAAGAAGAGAGCCACTTTCAGGTTCACGGGAACACTTTTAATATTTCATTTAAAATCACTATACACTGAAGTGACAAAAGTCATGGGATACCTCTTAATATCGTGTCGGCCCTCCTTTCGCCCGGCGAAGTGCAGCAACTCGACGTGGCATGGACTCAACAAGTCGTTGGAAGTCTTCTGCAGGAATATTGAGCCATGCTGTCTCGATAGACGTCCATAATTGTGAAAGCGTTGACGGTGCAGGATTTTGGGCACGAACAGACCTCCCGATGATGTCCCATAAATGCTCGATGGGATTCATGTCGGGCGATCTAGGTGACCAGATCATTCGTTGGAATTGTCCAGAATGTTCTTCAAACCAATCGCGAACAGTTGTGGCCCGGTGACATGGCGCATTGTCATCCATAAAAATCCCATCGTTGTTTGGGTACATGAAGTCCATGAATGGCTGCAAGTGATCTCCAAGTAGCTGAACATAAGCATTTTCAGTCAATGTTCGGTCCAGTCGCACCAGAGGACCAAGTCCATGCCATGAAAAAACAGCCCACACCATTACGGAGCCACCACCACCTTGAACAGTGCCTTGCTGACAGTTTGGGTCCATGGCTTCGTGGGGTCTGCGCCACACTCGAACCCTACCATCAGCTTTTACCAACTGAAATCGTGACTCCTCGGACCAGGCCACGGTTTTCCATTCATCTAGGGACCAACCGATATGCTCACGTGCCCACGAGAGTCGCTGCAAGCGATGTCGTTCTGTCAGTAAAGGCACTCGAGTCGGTCTTCTGCTGGAATAGCCCAAGAAAGCCAAATTTCTCCGCACAGTTCTAACAGACAAGTCCCTTGTACGTCCCACATTGATTTCTGCGGTTATTTGACGCAGTGTTGCTTGTCTGTTAGAATTTACGACTCTTTGCAGACGTCGCCGGTCTCGGCCGTTAAGTGCAGGCGGTCGACCACTGCGCTGTCCATGGTGGGATGTTATGCCTGAAATTTCATACTCTCGGCACACTCTTGACACAGTGGATCTGGGAATGTTGAATTCCCTAACGATTTCCGAAATGGCATGACCCATGCGCCTAGCTCCAACTAACATTCCGCGTTCAAAGTCTGTTAATTCCCGTCGTGCGGTCATCATCACGTCAAAACCTCTTCACATGAATAACTTGAACAGAAATGAAAGCTCTGCGAAAGCACTGAGCATTTATACCTGTTCTACGCGATGCTACTGCCATCTGAAAATTTGCATATTGCTATCCCATGACTTCTGTCACTTCAGTGTATATATATATGTACTCTGGGTACATATATATATATACATATATATTGCTTGGGTATAATGTACTCTGGGTTATTATACAAAGAAATTAAAAATTAAAATAAAATTTGATCACAAGTACACGATTAAACCACAAGTACAGTTCACTCCAAGGTCGGAGATTTTCAGAGTTCTCGAGTCTACGTCGAATCTAAAAATATGCGGTCTGAGGCAGACCTTAATTATCATACGACGTGAACACGAAACCACAAGAGGTTCACTTTGAAAAGCAGGCGTTAACTCCGGCCTATTCAGTCACTTCAGAGAAAAAAGAAAACAACACTTCTGGTAGACTCGTCGCAGAATTCTCTCTCCTCTTCTGCAAAAAAACTAGTTTTAAGACCATCCGTCCATCTTTTTATTGTCTACTTCCGCCAATTCGTATTGGAGTAGACATTTCTCAGCTGTGATCCATCACCAATCACGATGGATAGCTCTTGGTATAGTTCATATTGAATCTGTAGTTATTTCACCTGTGAAGGTCGCGCAGACATTCTCTAATTTCCTATCTCTATACATGATACTGAATATCTGCTATCAGATTTGAGTGACAGGTTGTTCTTATTAGTACAAAACTCTAATTGCATGTAACATAGTTACCCACAATACTGCTCGTCTGCTGTCAAATTTGAGTGTGAGTTGTTAAAATAAGATACATTCCTCTCTCCTGGGAATGAAAGACTAAAACTCTTCTCGTGAGAAAAAAAAATGCTTCAATAATAATAGGAAAGTCATTATCTCGAAAAGATTGTATTTCTTGTTCCCATCATGAACTGCAAAGAGCATCCCTATCCTATTTTTGGCATTTAGAGATACATACCCTTTTTTTTAAAACCTAATGAAGAAAAGCCCGGAATACAGATTTATACGCCATTTCGACATAGACCATCTCGACAAGCCGATGTTATAACCTGAACCGTAAGTCACCATACTTACGGTTCAGGTTATAATAATGACTTTCATTCTTCTTTTTATTGTAGTATTATATTGCTCGCGCTGACTGCACTCATTTATCGTGCCCACATGTTCATTGTGATAGCTTGTTCCTGACAATTTCATACAAATAACTTTTCTACTGAAATGAGTATTTCTTAGGCAGATCGCGGTGTTGCCTGGTGGCTAAGTGGCTAGCGTCCTGGCATTTAGTATCCCAGACTTCAGATTCAAATCTCAGCGGTTGCATAAATGTTTGTTAGTGGTTCGGAATCCCCATTAAACTGTAGGTCCCGATCTATTTAGCCCTCGTGTGCACAAGATGACCGTAGAGCGACAAATCAAACCTTATGCAGATCGCAGAAAATCTTTTTTGTAGTTGTCTTCCTAAAAAGTATATCGCTACGTCAGTTTTGCACGCCAATGAAATATGGTTTAAAGAGTTGATTTTTATTTCTCTCTCATTATCCATGAGAAGAATGAAAACCTTACTAATAGATATGCACTTGTACTTTACAGATGATGGCATGCAGTACCATCACGGCAGAAAGTTTGCAACTCCGGACAGAGATCAACTTATGGGCGCTAACATGCTTCAAGGGGCATGGTGGATTCACTCGTGGGCCTTTTGCCACTTGAACGGACTCTATATTCCTGGTATTCACGACCCAAAAGCAATCCACTGGTACTTGTGGCTAGAAAACGAAGGATTGGAACACGTTGAAATGAAAGTGAGATCGAAAGATCCTAGTAAAATGTGAAAAATACTTTCGTCCTTATCGTAGTGAGTTTGTTTCGTTGCAGAGGTTCTGAGCACTGTTTTGTTCCCCATATATTTTTCGCAAATAAAATTATGTTCATGCATTTTCTTCTCAGAATATGCTTCAAAAATCAATGTAATTCTATTATAGAACATTAAAAAGTATAATACTCTAATTTTACAATATAAGTGCATTTTCTTAAGTACATTAAATTATATTAAAATACATTTTAAAGCGTAAGCGTTTATTGCTTGACAATGCGAATGGCATTAGTGTTCATGCTAAATAAAATTGTTTATACATGATCATTGAAATTTGATCATTAACAATTTGACAATACTAATATCATTGTGTAAAATGAAAATGTTATGCGATTGAAAACAATCTGCGGTTTCTATTGTTAATCAGGAACACAAATAATATAATTTATTAAGCACATTCTTAAGAGAAGTACTTAATTTAGATAAAATAAAATGAGATAAAGATAAATATTTTTACGAACCCCTAAATTACGCTTATTATTGTCTGCTTTCCTCACTTCTCATTGGAAAAGACATTTCTCAGCTCATGGTCTGTCACCAATCACGATGGAACAACTCATGGTATTACGCTTACGAACGCCTAAGTTACCCGTGGATCCCTACTTAAGTATTTATACTTTATTGAATATTTATCTTTTATGCTTGCAATATTGTAAGCTATGCTATTATAAAATATGAGATTAATGTTTATATTTTTGTCAAAATAAAAAGTGTTATGTATTCAATTAATTAATATTTTTTTATGTTATTCAATTAATTAATTTTGTTTCTCAATTAATATTTTCTGAATAAAGATATGTGTTTTCTACATTTTTTTGCGAGAACAAAATGAAACTTTTCTTTAACAATTTAAATTAAGTCCTTTTTGCATAACAGAACTCAAATGAAATACAAATAATCACCACATGGTCATTAAGTTCATACAAAATGTTGAATTATTCAATATAAAGAACTTTTTTATTTCCGAAGACAGTCTACAATCAGCTATAAAATAAAAAGAACACAATGAATATACGAACAACCACAACGAGAAACGAAGAAAATCACATAGTGGCGTGTTTCGCCCATAAGGGCACTATCCTCCCAGTAACGGCCATACACAGTAGAGTAAACAAGTGCAGGACAGACAGGAAGGTGGGACGAATCCATGTCCTCTCCCAGATTGCAAAGCATGCATTTTGAACTTTCAAATATTCTCATTGGGAAAAAAAGTGATTGGCCAAGCAATCGTGGCCCGTCAGGAGTCTGAAAGGACAGCTGCTTCAAACCTGGGCTGATCAGGGATGTTTAGAATAAAGTTAAACCATATTTTAGATGAGTTGCCTTCACGGAAATTATTAGATAGAGTGTTTCGGAAAAAGTCTCGAATCATCAGTTTCATCGAATGAAAAGAGCCATTTTTACGAAAAATTTAGGAGATGGTTGCCCCTTTTTTGGCAAGAAAATCCACTTTCTCATTACCCAGGATCCCACAATGGCCTGGGATCCATTGCAGAACGATATCCTTACCCTTTGAGACAAGGTCTTCAAGACAAGAGATGCATTTTTCGATGGAAATATACTGAGGTGCTAGGGAGGAATTGATTGCCAAAAGTGCTGCCTTAGAGTCACAGAGGATGATGCTATAGAAAATTGTTCTGTTCGACATTGCAATTGTGTTAGAGAAATAAAAAAGCAGATGAAAGCAGATGAAAAACTGCCGACCAATATAAAAAACTATCAGAATAGATTTTCACCTTTAAATAAATTATATTATAAATAACTATTAAAAACTATATTATTTTAGTTTTATAACTGGAAAAATATATTTATTGATACAATAACTATTTAAAATCATTACATATTAATAAAGAAAAAGTTCAATTAAAAATTAAATTTTTTCGGACAATCCAAGATAGAAGCTCACGGCTTCACCAAAACTCAAATCATCATCAAAAATTAAATTTTTAATTTTAATTTTTAATAAAAAATTAATCAAGAAATCAGTAACAATCTGGAGAATTCATATCAAAAACTGTTTTCTCATCACATGCAGCTTCAACGTAAATGTTTAATTAAACAAAAGTTTTTATTTTTAAAAATATACATAATTGTAAAGAGGTTTAAAAATAGCATAAAGAAAAAGCTTGAGACTCATCTGCTTTAGCAATTCGAATATATAAATCAATAATAATGGCACTAACTACAACTTTAAGTTCATTAAGTAATAATTAATAATTTTTATGATATACTGGGAAGAAATGTATGCAATGAGTCTATAACGATTCTAATACTCTAATGATATCGTTTTGAAACATGAAATCATCTCCACAGTTCTTTCCGAATGTGAAAAATATGCTGGATGTCTCAAAGTATTCGATTGTTCATAGTAGGAACTTCAGCAACTTAAAAATATACTGCAACAAGCACATTGTTAATGTCTTAGAATAAAACGCATAGCACAAAAAATTCGACTGTAAAAAAGACGTCTCTTTTATTCCGAAACCAAACGCACTCTAGTGATGTTGCATTTCTTTCTCCCTCCAGTCAGCTCATTCTCCCGCCCACGCACACAGGTTGTTTACATTATCAGGCGCTGACTTCCACTATGCACGAGGAGCTATTTATCCATGAAGCAGCACACATCTCCAGATCATTAAATGCAAACCCCAACTGATTCCTTATCTCTTTAAAATCGTACATTATTTCTTGAGGAACAGTTAGTATACTTCAACTCTAATAAAAAAATACTGGAATAAAAGGGTAAACATAACTTACGATCGGTTTAATCAGCACAAAAAAATCCCGATAAATTACAATAATCTCTTTTTTGATACAGACCACCATTTACAGACGGTCTTAAAGAAAGCTCTATGAATATGGAAAAACATGGAATTTCAAAAATCATTTAATATTTAAAACGCAAGAATTAAACTTTAAAGTGATATGAAATACATTCTAAAATCCATGTTTAATATGATTTTAAATCAAGATGATCACTGCACATATTTAATTTAAAAAAAAAAAAAATTTCCTTTCGATTAATTAGTCGTTATTGTAGTGTAAATCATTGTGTATTATGTGTGTAATATAATATGAGTTTCAGAGATATAATATAGTTTATAATATGAGTTCAGTTAGAGCAAATAGAGATATATCGTCGGAGTTGTAATTACTCTATTACACAATTTACAAACATATTGCCAAAAACAGATCCTCAGATCACTAAATAAATGCTCCAACTGATCCTTTATATCTTTAAAATTGTGCAGGAACACACAAACAAATTTGTGTTTAACGAATCTCCTTGGCTACAAGATAGCCGCAAGCCTCTATCAGGGAAATACATCAGATGATGAGATAAATGCAGTGCATGAGATAGCAGCAAAGTAGAAAAAGAAATTTTTTCTTTATGGTGGCGATTTCTTTTTTGAGCATGGGTCATGCTGATGATTTAGCTTGGTGTCAGCCGCAAGCTACTCTACTGGAAAAACTTCAGATGAGGAGAAATATACAGTGCGAAAAACAGCAAAGTAGAAAAAGGAACCTGTTTTTTATGTTGGCGATTCCTTTCTTGTGCTTTGATGATGTTGATGGTTTGGCGTGGTGGCATCCGAGAGCTTCTAACTTGGAAATTTTTTAGAAGAGGAGCAAATACAATTCATGAACAGCAGAAAGACAAAAGGAAACAGGCCCAAAATGTAAATGGAACACATAAACAAAAGATTATGTGTATAATATATATTTATATATATATATAAGTAATTAAGTAAAAAAATAAAAGTTAAATTCTTAAAAGAAAGAAATATTGATAATAAAAAGACAAAAGGCAAAAGTAGACAAAAGGAAACTTGCACAAAATGAAAATGGAACACATAAACAAACATCCCTGTTTTATCGATTTGTATTGGTGCGAAGCCTCTATCTTGAGTTGGAGTCCTTTGAAGTAACATCCCTGTTTTAAGCCACCAGTTCCATATATATTAAACATTACTCGTCATAAAATGTGACATTTTTCCATTTCATAATGTATAAGGTAATAAGAAGTTATGGAATAAGGTTTCAATTCTAAGTCGGCCACTATCTGAGTTCAGTATCGCACCATTTTTATTTTCGCTGTTCCTCCAGTTCGCGACACTTTCTAGCCCATATACTTAATTAAAACATGCTCGAAATCAGTTGTATGTTCCATTTTAAAATGCTTTTTATTTACATTTTCTTCTTTTTAAATTGAATAAAATGATTTAAACTTTTAAATTAGATTTAAAATTGCTACATTGACGTTCGAGTTTTAGAACGTTATTCTTACCACTTTAAAATTAAATTCTTGCGTTTTAAAAAATAAATAATTTTTTTATCCGAGTGTATAAGATATTTGTATAAATGCTCCTTTTTAAAGCCTTCTGAAGTGAAGGTTAGTGTGATAATAGGCAGTTAGTACAGGGTATACGACGATTATATCTGCGAACAGTAAAATAATTACAGCCAGTAGAAAACGAGAAAAAATTCAGCTAACATTAAATTGTAATCGAGGTGATGAATTGCAGAGTACATGAAGACGAAGCGCAGAGGCAGGGCGACGGTCAGCGCCTTATTGTGCAGGAATTTTTGAAGAATAGTTTATATACGTAAAATCCAATAAAAAAATATTGTTAATAGTTTATCACAACTAACAAAAGAATAAAACGATTAATATAACTTACAATCGATTTAACATCACAAAAAAAAAAAATGTTTCCGATAAACTACAATAATCTCTTTTTTGTCTGACCACCATTTTAGACGGTCTTAAAGAAACTTAGTCAATATGGAAAACACCGCGCTGATTTTAACAAATCTTTTAATATTTGAAACGCTAGAATTAAACTTTACAGTGATATGAAATACATTCTAAAATCCATGTTTAATATGATTTTAAATCAAGATGATCACTTCATGTATTTAATTTAAAACAAGTAAAAAAAAAAAAATTTTAAGTCACTTCCTACTTTATTTTCACTATATTGCAAAAAGTCCATTATAAATCATTTTCATTCATTTTTTTAGGTTTATCTGGCGCTATCTATTGGCAGATATATGCAACTTAACTCTAAAAAGAATTAAAATTAATTAATTAAATTCAATTGATGAATTAATATTTGAAAAACTGTATTAACATCAAGTGTCATCCACTACAAGTTCAAAAAATATATTTGAATTTGAATGGATGAATAAAAAGTATTTTATGAACGATTGAAAATTTGAACAAGATATACATAGGGAGAGTGTAAGTTAACAGAAGGAATTGAATAAAGTTCCGATAAGCTACAATAATCTCTTTTTTGTCTGACCACCATTTTAGATGGTCCTAAAGAAACTTAGTCAATATGGAAAATATCGCGCTGGTTTTAAAAATCATTTAATATTTAAAACGCAAGAATTAAACCTTTAAAGTGATATGAAATACATTCTAAAAACCAAGTTTTATCTAATGATTTTAAATCAAGAAGACTATTAAAGATTTAAATCATTTTATATTTTTAATTTACAAAACATTTTACAGAATAGAAAATTCATTGGATTTAAATAATTATAGGCTGCATTGATTAGTAAGCACTTAGGATTACTGTAATTTAATGTTTACGCAATAACTTGGTGGCACAGGTATCTTTAAACCCTGTATTATTCGTTGAAATGTATAGAAATTATAGTCTATCCCCATTTAATAAATAAGAAATTTAAAAAAAACAAGTACGTTTTAATTATTTAAATTTATATTCTTAATATTATTGATTTTTATCTCATGTTATTTTTTTTTTAATTTAGAAAGTTCGTTTAAAAATTAGGAAAAAAAAAAGGAAAAGTATTTAATGTATAGTAAAAATAAGAAAACATATGAATCGCCGTCATATAAGGCTTTCTGAATTGGAACATTGGAATTGAAAAAATAAAACGTGTATCTTGAAGCTACGTACGCGAGTAACACTACCCTCACAACTCTCTAAGATCCTATAGACTGGGAGCTGCGGTTTAAAACGGATTCCGAATCACTCCAAATATCCATAGCACCTCCGGGACTCGAAATCTGAGGTACCGAGCGCCTGAGCACTAGCCACTTGGCCACCAGGCCTAAGTGTACATTGTAGTAAATACAGCGACTTAAAAAAACATATTCCCAAAAACAACATCTGAACATCATACGACGAAATACATATTCCAGCTGATCCTTAATCTAGTTTGAAATTGCTCAGAATTTCTCACGATATGATTTATTATATGCCTATTTTACTAGTAAAATACAGTTAAAGGGTTTTTTGCTAAGTTTGCCGACAGTATAAAACGAATAACAGTCTTTAAATTCTGTTCAAAGAAAGAATCGCCGTATACCCTGTACTAACTGCCTATTTCAAACTAACCTTTACTTCAAAAGGCTTTAAAAAGGAGCATTTTTACAAATATCTTATACACTCGCATAAAATTTTTTTTTTTTTTTAAACGCAAGAATTTAATTTTAAAGTGGTGAGAATAACGTTCTAAAACTCGAACGTTAATGTAGCAATTTTAAATCAAGAAATTTAAAAGTTTAAGTCATTTTATTTAATTTAAAAAAATTTAAATAAAAAGCATTTTAAAATGGAACATACAACTGATTTCGAGCAAGTTTTAATTAAGTATATGGGCTAGAAAGTGTCGCGAACTGGAGGAACAGCGAATATAAAAAAGGTGCTATATTGAGCCCAGATAGTGGCGACTTAGAAGTGAAACATTATTCCATAACTTCTTATTACCTTACACAATATGAAAGGGAAAATATCACATTTTAAAACCAGAAATGTTTAATGTATATGGAACTGTTGGCTTAACACGGGGAATGTTTCCTTTTTCTACTTTTCTGTTTCATGCACTGTATATTTTTCCTCATCTGAAGTTTTTCCAGGATAGTAGCCTGCAACTGTCACCATGCTAAGTCATCAGCCTGACCAATGCTCAAGAAAAAAATCGTCACCACAAAGAACAATTTTCTTTTCTACTTTGCTGCTGTATCATGCACTGCATTTATCTCCTCATCTGATGTTTTTCCCTGATAGAGGCTTGCGGCTATCTTGTAGCCAAGGAGCTTCGTTAAATACAAATTGTGTGTGTCACACAGGGAATATTTTTATTTTTCTATTTTATTATCAATATTTCTTTCTTTTAAGAACTTAACTTTTATTTTTTATTTAATTACTTATATATATATATATATATATATATATATTATTTATTTACACACATAATCTTTTGTTTATGTGTTCCATTTACATTTTGGGCAAGTTACCTTTTGTCTACCTTGCTGCTGTTCATGCATTGTAATTGCTCCTCTTCTAAAAATTTTCCAAGTTAGAAGCTCTTGGCTGCCGCCATGCCAAACCATCAACATCATCAAAGCACAAGAAAGGAATCGCCCACATAAAGAACAGTTTCCTTTTTCTACTTTGTTGTTTCATGCACTGTATATTTCTCCTCATCTGAAGTTTTTCCAGGATAGTATCCTGTGGCTGCCACCATGCTAAATCATCATCTTCACTAATGCTCAAGAAAGAAATTGCCACCATAAAGAACAATTTTCTTTTCTACTTTGCTGCTATCTCATGCACTGCATTTATCTGTTCATCTGATGTTTTTCCCTGATAGAGGCTTGCGGCTATCTAGTAGCCAAGGAGCTTCGTTAAATACAAATTTGTTGCTGTGTTGTTATAAAACAGGGATGCACTTAAGTATGGATTAAATGTACAACAAAAAATAAATAATAAAATGCTATAAAAAAATAGCAAATTACTTTAATTTAAATTTAAATTTACATAAATTAATTAATGTAATCTTCTAATTCAATTAATTATTTCAATTAAACTAATTACGTTTTTTAATAGTTGGTTGGATTGTTTACTCACCGAACAAAATAAGATAAGTGAAGTGTTTTTTAATTGATCGATATTTCTTATCTTAATGCATAATAATTATTCTTCAAAAGCGTGTGTTGACCCAAACAGCCTTGTACATTATTTAGTAACAATCACATCAAATTTTTCTGCACATTTTCAGGAACATATATATCCAAAATTAACAGTAATACTTAATTTATGGATAAAAAAAATTACGTAAAATCAGAAATATTCCAAGTATTCGACAAATTTTATTTTAGAGATAAAAAAATTACATACATATAAATTATATACATTTTACATGCATCTATCTAGGTACGTGGATCACGTGTGGAAAAAATATAAATATACCGTTTATAAATACTTTATTCTTAAAATCGAATCGTAAATACATTTTATATGTTTTTCATTTCCTTCTATCAGCTCACACTCTCCCTATATATATCTTGTTCAAATTTTCAAGTTCAAATACATTTTTTTGAACTTGTAGTGGATGGCACTTGATGTTAATACAGTTTTTTCAAATATTAATTCAGTAATTAAATTTAATTAATTAATTTTAACTTTTTTTAGATATAAGTTGTATATATCTACCAATAGATGGCGCCAGATAAACTTAAAAAAATGAATGAAAATTATTTATGAAGGACTTTCTGCAAAAGAGTGAAAAAAAGTAGGAATTGACTTTAAAAAATTTTATTATGTTACTTGTTATAGATTACAAAATGTGTATGACTCTAGTTCTTCATTTCTCTCATCAACAGGATTTGTAATAGATTCATTAAAAAACTGCGGATCTTCCATTTACTCGTGAATCATAGCTCGAAACCGTATCTTGCATATTAATATTTAAATTATTTGCAATACATCCATCCAGTTAATGCATACGCTAGTCCGGTTTGGGGATGTTCAATAAGCCCAAACATGCAGCAGGGAGAAATATAAATATTTCTATTTTACTAGTATTCTAGTATAATAATATATTATAATAATATATTTTTATATATAATTAAATTTAAATATTCATTCAAAGAGTTGAAAATAAAGTTTTATACAAAATTGTCAGTTTGCCTTGGCACGTTAGAAATACTTGTATATAATAATTGTATCACTTATGGAATTGATGTTTCTTCCCATTATAATGTTTAAGTATTACTTGTGATATAATAAAAAAAATTATAATTTTTGCGTAAACGTTCATCAGGTGGTATAGTTTTTGAAAAAGACTGTCTTAAGTGACGGCATAAGTGAAATAAGTTGTTTTTATTGATTACGAAGTATTATTTTTGCTTCACAAAAGCTAGTTCTTCATTGTTATTTGATGTTTATTAAGTCTGATATTCTTCTGAAAGTTATTAACTGTATTTTTTAAATAAAATAAGCACATAAAAAATCCTAAGACGTTAGAAAAAACATCGTTGTTTGTGTTTCATTGACTTAAAGTCTTCACTATTCACAATAAAAAAATTATAGTTTAAAAAAACTAAAAACACGCTTTTAGAGTTAATCAAACTAAAAAGCAAAAAATAATTGCTAACATAAGAATAAAATGACTGACGAGAAAATGAATGTTACTGTTCTAAAAGCGTGGGGTGCTTTGTATGACATTTTTAAACTAACTCTGCATTTCGGAATGAAACTAGTGAAAAATTATAACGATTGATATCGAGCACCCCACGCTTTTAGAACAGTGACATTCATTTTCTCGTCAGTCATTTTATTTTTATGTTAGCAATTATTTCTTACTTTTTAGTTTGATTAACTCTAAAAGCGTGTTTTTTAGTTTTTTTTAAACTATAATTTTTTATTCTTAAAATGGTATCGTAAACATAAAAGAGTTTAGTTAGATTGCAAGATGTTATTAAGTCGCCTTGATTAAATAAATAGTTTTGTTTAAATTCCATATCTCACTTACGAAACGCTTGAATTCGCCTTCTTCATAAAGCGTAGCAATGATTAACAGATAATGTTTTAATAAAATAAGCAATTTACTTTTTAGTATACACTGCTTAAAAAAAATAGAAGGACAGTGTTTTTTTGCCAATTAATGTCTCTTATTTTCTCCTAATTACCAGATATTTATGCAGATTTAGTTTAATGACCCTTTTTTTCATTTTAGGCAAAAATTAAACATCTACCACTAATATTATTAATAAAATTAATATATATAATTTCTGATGCGTAAAAAAAGTAGAAGGACACTTGCTAATATATCTAATTTAGTGATTTTGTACTTTGTTTTATCCTTTTCTGGCAAAAAAATCTAATTTGTTTAAAAGTTACTCTGTTTCTCCGTTCTCAGAATTGCCTAAATGAATACCTTTGAACGATTTTCAAAAAGGCCAAATTTCCGCATATCAAAATGATGGTAAAGGTGTCAGAGAGATTGCTCGATTGTTGCAGATGAGCCCCAATACAGTTTCAAACTTTATCAGAAATCCTTATAAAAATGGAAAGAAAAAGAAGACTGGTAGACCGAAACAGTTAACACCACGTGATGAAAGAAAACTTGTTCGTGTGCTTAAGAAGAACAAAGGAAGTGTTTCGAAGGCAAGAAATCAAGCAGGACTTAATCATGTGACGAAACAAACAGTTTACAACTATATTAAAAGATCTAAAAAATTCATTTTCAAAAAAAGGAAACATCATCCTAAATGGACACAAGCTCACATTGATAACCGCTTAGCGTGGGTTAAGGAGCACATGTCCTGGATTACAGAATGGACTTCTGTGATATTTTCCGATGAAAAGAAATTTAACTTAGACGGTCCAGACGGATATCAGCACTACAGGCATTATCTGGGGAATGAAGGCGAATACTATTCAACACGACGAATGGTAGGAGGGAGTTTAAGGGTTTGGTTGGCTGTTGGATACGGAGGAAGGACAAGTCTAGTTTTCTTAAATGGTAGGCAAAAACATAGAGACTACATTCAAGTGCTGAATTCCGAGCTTCTTCCTTATGGTTCTGACTTGGGAGGTGAAGAGTGGAAGTTTCAGCAAGACGGAGCTTCCCTTCACACCGCGACTGGAGACAAAAACTGGTTCCTAACAAATAATGTGGATGTTTTACCATGGCCAGCCAAAAGTCCTGACCTTAATATAGTGGAAAACATCTGGGCAATGCTAATTCGTCGAATTTATGCTGATGTAAGGCAATTTGATTCGCTAACTCAGCTTCGAGAAGCATTGAATGACTAGTGGGACAATTTTTGTCAAACAGAAGTTCAATCTCTATACAATTCACTTCCAAACAGAATATTTGAAGTTATAAAGGCCAATGGAAAGAACATTCCTTATTAAAATCACTATTTTTTCATTCATTATAATACTGTCCTTCTACTTTTTTTACAAAGTTTCAAAAAAGATAAACTATTTTTGTTGCCATTAATATTTTATGTTTGAATATCATAATTCTGATGTTAAAATTGTATTTTTAAAATATTTGTAAAATGTTTCTAATAAAAAATTTTAGTAAAAATAAAATATTTTACGGTTATTGTTACAAAATCAAGTGTCCTTCTACTTTTTTTACGTAGTGTATATCTTTTGTTTACCTAGTGGGTTTGAAGGAAGGTGATTCAACACTATTTAACATTTGCGTTTCCCATAATCTAAAGCACATAGATACTTATAGATTTTAGAATTTGTTTGGTGTATCTCAATAATTTTGGCGCTCGGTATTCAGGTTTCGAGTTCGAGTCTTGGCGGTGCTATGGATGTTTGTAGTGGTTCGGAATCCACTTAAAGCCGTAGGTCCGTCTCTCACATGACTGTTGAGAGTTGTGCCGAATTACAGAATATGACTTAACCATGCGATTCTTGCGAACTATCTCATCGGATGTATAAATGTTTGAAAGATTTTAAACGGAACAAGAAAAACACGAAAAACAAAAGCATTCCAGATTTGGTTGAATAAAAAAAAAATGCTTTAAGTTGAAGTAATCGCTTATTTCACATAAACTATCGTTAAAAATGTCCAAAAAGATACCAATAAAAAATAGATGACAATTCAGAAACCATTTATTATATCACACCAAAGAATGAACATGGTTCGTATCTTGGCTGTGGCATGGATATTTGTTAGTGATTCGGAATCCATTTTAAACTGTAGGACTCGGTCTAATTAGCCTAAAGTGTGCACAAAATGACCGTAAAGGGACAAACCAAAGAATGAATTTTTACAGTGGTCAGAAAAACAACACAGAAATCAAAATTTTGTCTAATGATTTTAAATCGAGACAATTAAATGTTTAGATACTTATTCTATAAAATTTAAAATTAAAAATTAAAACCGGAACAAACTCAGAACTAAAAATTAAGTCAATTATAATGTAAATTGAATTGTATAAACAAAGAAAATAAAAAAAATGCCAAAAAAATTTTTAAGTAAATCATAGGAACTTCTCCCCATAAAATGTACACTCAAGAGCCAAAACATTATGACCACCCCTACATTTTGCAATGAACTCGCCTGGATGACGTGGAAGGCACGTGATCAGGTGGAAGTGGTATTTAACTGCTGCTGGAGAGTCTGAAGAATCATTCTTTCACTTACTTCTGTGTGTTATGGGAAAGGCTGCGGATCTAAGCTACTTTGATAGAGGGCAGATTGTAATGGCTCGAAGGCTCGGAACAAGTATTTCCGAAACTGCACGACTCGTGGGTTGTTCGCGATCTACAGTTGTTAGTACTTATGTAAAGTAGAGGAATGACGGTGAAACCAGCAGTAGACGACATGGTGTTGGACGTTCACACGCTACCAATGAAGAAGGTCGTCGGAGACTGTCTCGCATGGTGAAGCAAAACCGGAGCCAGACAGTGGCTCAGCTGACAACCCAATACAATGCAGGGCCAAGTAGAATAGTATCGGAGCACACTGTTCAGCGGACACTGTTGGATATGGGGCTACGCAGCAAACGTCCCACTCGTGTGCCTTTGCTGACCAAGCGTCATCGCCAACTACGCCTGCGCTGGGCCCGGGAACATCGTGACTGGTCCATGGATCGGTTGGAGAGAGTTGCCTGGTCAGATGAATCACGGTTTGTCATTCATCACGCCGATGGTGCGCGCCAAAGGTGGGCCAACTCGTTATTGACAGCTGGTCATAATGTTTTGGCTCTTGAGTGTATATTGCAATCATTCCCTTAATTACATTCTAAGTTGTGCAAAATAACAGAATATGATTTAAACATGCGTCGTTTCTTGTGACCTAGCACATGGGATGTCTAAATTTTTGAAAGATTTTAACTGAAAAAAAAATTATATTACACACATCAGATTTGGTTGGATTAAAAAAAAACGCGGTAAGTTTAAGCAACTGCTAATTTAACATGGGCTATCTCTAAAGATGCCATTATAGACAGACAGGTACAAAAAATTTATGACAAGTTTAAAAACCATTTATTATACAACACGAAAGAATTTAACTTTAAAGTGGTGAGAAAGACAACATAAAAATCAAAGTTTATTTTAAATCAAAACGATTAAAGGTTAAGATATAGATATTTAAAATTAAAAAATTAAACATGCACAGAACTTAGTTCTTCCCCTGCTTGTAAGCCATTATACACCACCATTAGAGCATGAGCAAAGAAATTTTTCCGTGTATGGGAAGTTTGGTATGGTAATGAATGGATACCAAATTATGAGAGATGCTTGTACTTTCTAATAAGTTCTTCTGTCTAAACGGAAAACGTAAAAGTACAAAGAGATAACCAAATTTCTCATATTATCTCCTCCAAAAAACTCCACAATATTTTATAAGCTCTTCCCTGCTTGCAAGCATATACCACCCTTAGAAGATGAGTAAAACAATTTGTCCGTGTACTGGAAATTTTGTTATGGTAATGGATATCAAATCACGAGACATGTTTGTATTTTCTAATAAATTCTTCTGTCTAAACGGAAAATGTAAAAGTACAAAGAGATAACCAAATTTCTGATATTATCTCCTCCGAAAAACTCCACAATATTTTATAAGCTCTTCCCTGCTTGCAAGCATATACCACCATTAGAAGATGAGCAGAGAAATTTTTCCGTATACGGGAAATTTTGGCATGGTAATGAATGGATACCAAATCACGAGACAAGCTTTCATTTTCTAATAAGTTCTTCTGTCTAAACGGAACATGTAAAAGTACAAAGAAATAAAAAATCCCAGTGGCAACATCCGGAACCTCATGAAAGTAAACGGATGCGCTTCGACGAAATTTCCTTTTTATGTTACTCAACCGAGAAATGATACGAAAATCACAATTTTTATGCAAAGGTGTGTTACGAACTAAATAAAAACAAACTAATGAAAAAACAAGTAATATAAAAAAAAAAAAAATTGAAGTTAATTCCTACTATTTTTTCACTATATTGCAGAAAGTCCTTTATAAATGATTTTCATTCATTTTTTAAGTTTATCTCACGCCATCTATTGGTAGATATATGCAACTTAAATCTAAAAATAGCTAAAATTAATTAATTAAATTTAATTAATGAATTAATATTAGAAAAAACTGTATTGACATCCATTGTCATCCACTACAAGTTCAAATAAATTGTATTTGAACTTGAATGGATGAATAAAAAGTATTTTATGAACGATTGAAAATTTGAACAAGATTTATATACGGAGAGTGTGAGCTAATAGAAGGAATTGAAAAATGGGTCGACATTCACGAAATTGAGTAAATAGCAGGTAAACATTTTTACAATTATCCTCATATGCAATATTTCATATGCTTATAATGAAATATTTTATAAGTTTCATTTCGTTTCCGTTATTGTTTGTTTTCGCAGGATTGATAGTGTTCTTTGGCCAGTGTTGTCTCACGCGCAGTCGTTCGGTGACCCATGGCTTAGATGATTACTGCATGGTTACTTTTATAAAAAACTGTAATAGATATTGGTTGTTTGTGCAACTGTATCTGTGTGCGGAAAGAAGACATATTCAGAAGATTTAAGAAAACATAGCTTTATTTTCACAGCACGTAAACAACATCAACCCAATTAACAAGTATTATAAAAAAAAATTTTTAAGTCAATTCCAACTTCTTTTTTCACTTTATTGCAGAAAATCCTTTAAAAATAATTTTCATTCATTTCTTAGGTTTATCTGACGCCATCTATTGGTAGATATATGCAACTTAAATCTAAAAAAAAAAAACTAAAATTATCTAATTAAATTTAATTAATGAATTTATAATTGAAAAAACTGCATTAACATCCTGTGTCATCCAGTACAAGTTCAAAAAAAATGTATTTGAACTTGAGTGGATGAATAAAAAGTATTTTATGATGGATTGAAAACTTGAATAAGATATATATAGGGAGAGTGTGAGCTAATGGAAGGAATTGAAAAATGGACAATATTTAACTGATTAAAAACATCTAATTAAACATTTGTGGAAGAATTCCACTTCTCGCGGGATGAGAGATTTTAATCAACAGTTGCCCCGGTCTCGCTGTACCTCTTCTCTGGCGAGAGTCTCGATGCCTACTGACGATTTCTTCTGTACGCCGCAAGGGGTGCTCTTGTCGTGCATAGATTTAGTTTAGTTTGTCGCTCTACGATCATCTTGTGCTACACACGTGGGCTAAACAGATCGGGACCTACAGTTTAACGTGGATTCCGAACCACTCACAAACATCCATGCCACCGCCAGGATTCAGACCTGGAGCCCGTGGTACCAAACCCCAGAAAGCTAGCCAATTAGACCATCAGGACGTAACTGTGCGTAGGAGGTAGCATAGTTGCGTAGATGGAACCACGGTTACAAAACGAAAATGAAGTGAAAATTTAAGAGAATATGTAGAAAGATACTGTTTCATAAAACAAATTCTTTCAGAGAAACCATTTTACTTAGAACAGGGGTCTCCAAACTACGGCCCACCAGTGTCATCAATCCAGTCCGCGACACCGAATAGCTTATTGTTGCTGTAATAAGTTGGATAAAAAAACACAGAATGATAATAACTCGGTTTTATTGACTTGCTAGGTAAAGCTTAATGACAAGCATAATACACGGAAAATTTAACTTAAGCATAACAACTAACAAGTAATTGAAATGAATCCCACTAACATTATAAACTAGTGTACATCCCGCGGTTACCCTCGGTAGTTATGTTGGGGTAAAGAGTATCACATATGTATGCATATCGATGTTTGGAATGTATATATCCTGAATCAAACTTATGATTTTTATCCTGAAAATCCCTCAGGACCGGAAAAGGTAATTTAACGTGAATGTAACCGCGGGGTATCCACTTGTAAAAAAATACTAATGAGATTTGTGTAATTGTGATTTTTCACTGACAATAGTTTGTAGTTAGCAAGTATATGCTTGCTCAGAACGCGTACTCGGCGACTGGTCTAGAAATTATAGATAATGGCAGAAAAATTAAAACGGTTTTGGCCCTTGGCACTTACTGGAGTAAACAATATGGCCCTAACGCTGGAAAGTTTGGAGACCCCTGACTTAGAACATTTGTAAAGTAATTATTGTTACAATTTATGTAATTTTTATTAGCGCATTTAAATGAATTTGTCACCCAATTCAAAATTTATTTTCTTCTTTTAATCTGTTAAACTAAACTGTATGATTTCAAAATATAATTATTTCGAAATTATTTCAACAAATAAGAACTTCAAATATTTTTAGTATCTTATTGAATGTCAAGTAAATTGCGCAAATCTTTTAAGTGTTCTTTTGTCCGAAGATAAGGCTTGAGGTTTGAAATGTTTTCAAGTTTAAGTCTTATCATCATTATTGAGAGAGAAGAGTCAAATATTTATCAAAGTGATGTCGATTGGGACTTCAAAATGAAAAACCAATTCAGGTAATACAATTAATTGTTTGATGAATTTATCATCAATTTTTGACAGTTGAAGAGGACACCGATAATATAAAATTGCCGTTTGCCAAATCACTAAAATTCACTTACACGCGCAGCTGTTAATATGTAAGTAATCCAAATTTTCTTCTTTATCTTAATGAAGAAAGTAAGTTCAGCATTAAATTGTTTAATAAAAGTTAATTGAAAATGATCTCTAAAGTATAATCGAAAGAAATTAATACAATATTAAAATAATCGACAACAAAAATTTAAATGTAAATACTTTTTATAATTTATTGTAGTTAAATATTTATAAATCAGAGATAGACATAGAAAGAATAGAAATTAAAAAAAAAACATTTACATTTTAATATTTGTTTTCAATTATTATGTTACATGCATCGTATATTCAATTTTCTTCCGATTATATTTCAATAATAATATATTTTAATCGAAAATAATCTTTAAGCAATTTAACGTTGAACATAATTAAAATTTATAAAAATAATTATAATTAAAAAAACAATAAAAAAAAAAATTTTTTAATTTATAAAATTAATCATAATTTTTTATTTAAACTAAATAAATTTCATCCCATTTTTTTCCCAACTCAAAATTTTAAAAATATTTTATTAAAATTATTATTGGTTATTTATTTTTACAGCATTATTCAATATTCAATTAATTTTCATAATTTAATTTATGTGAAGTAATTAAATAGTAGATAATGAATTTGGTTAATATGAATTTTTGACCTTCATTTCACTATTAATTTTTTTTTTAAAAATTAGTATTTTTCTGGATTTTCCTATTGTTTTTTTAATTACAATAATTTTTTAAAATTCTAACTATGTTCGACATTAAATCGTTTAATAACAGTATATTTTAATCGAAAACAATCTTTATATTTATTTTTAATAAAGTACTGTATGGCATTACTTCAATTTTTTTATTTATTATTTAGGAAACTTCTCTACACTTGTGGTGTGAATCTGTTGATATTTTTGGCACTAAGTCCTGTATCCGGTGCAAAAAATACGAATTGTGGAGAAAAGGAAAAAGCTCGTGCTTTACTAGAGACCGCAGAAGAATTACTTACGAAAGCAGAAGTTTCTTATCCCACTTGCAGTAAGTTTATTTCAATGGGAGGATTTTTTTATGTCACAAATACGCTTTACAGAAATCATAAAATAAAACTTAACTACAACCAGTATAATGCCAGATAATTGCCACTCTGGACTTGAAACGATGTCTTTCCTATTTATTATAATCATCAATCTTTCAGAATCTTTTCAAATATAGTACGTTCAGAATCTTTTCAATATATATCTTTTCAAATATACGTCAATACCTTAATATAATTAAAGAGAATGATATTTATTTAGCATTGGAGGGTATTGAAGACTGTTATAGATTAATAGAAGATAATAAGTTTTTGTATATCAGAATTATTTTGATGATATTGAGTCGAATTTATGTCACAAATGCGTTTTACAGAAGAGATATTAAAACTTACATTCACTCACGATTGAAAATTTATCATGCATGGACATTATTGCAAAAAAAGTTGACCAAATTCAATGCAAAAAATACGAACTGTGGAGAAAAGGAAAAAGCTCGTGCTTTATTAGAGACCGCAGAAGAATTGCTTACGAAAGCAGAAGTTTCTTATCCCACTTGCAGTAAGTTTATTTTAATGGCAGATTTTTTTTATGTCACAAATACGTTTTACTGAAATCATAAAATAAAACTTAACTACAACCAGTATAATGCCAGATAATTGCCACTCTGGACTTGAAACGATGTCTTTTATATTTATTATGTTACAAGCATCAATCTTTCAGAATAATTTCAAATATACAGGGGATTATAATTAAAATCTCACTTTCAAAATTCTGTACAAAAGAACCACTCATCACAATGAGTTCAAATTTGAATTGAAGATAATTGAAGAAAGGGGGAACGGTATGGCATAAAAATAAGTTCCACCTATTTTTCCCATCCAATTTCCTATGATCTTGCCGAGGTGGATGGACTTTCTACTAGCAGTGTCACAATTGTTGAATGACTTGGAAGTCATTTTTTTCTGTCAAAAAACCGAAACAATCAATCACATTAAGCACTACAGTTGGATTAATGTGCAACTCATGCCAAATACGTTGTAATTTCGATTCAAAATATAATTGGCAGCCGAATTCACTTTTCACTTTCTTTATGCCTCTTACAGTGTCGTCTATTAATATATGTTGGAACATTTTTTTTGATGCTGTACCGTTTCTTCCTTCTTCAAGTATCTTCAGTTCAAATTTGAAGTCATTGTGACGAGCGGTTCTTTTTTTACAGCATTTTGAAAGTGGGACTTTAATTATACTCACCCTGTACATTTGTCTGAATATAATTAAACAGAACGATATTTATTTAACATTGAAGGGTATTGAAGACCGTTATAGATTAATAGAAGATGATAAATAAGTTTTTGTATATCAGAATTATTTTGATGATATTGAGTCGAATTTATGTCACAAATGCGTTTTACAGAAGAGATATTAAAACTTAGATTCACTCACGAATTAAAATTTATCATGCATGGACATTATTGCAAAAAAAGTTGACCAAATTCAATGCATAAAGAAAAATAACAACATTCAATTGCCGCAGATTATATATGAAGAAGCAATTGGTCACAAGAAGACAAACTAAATTCAATAGTCAAGGAATATTTATGTGGATATATTCATCATTCTAAAACAATTTAAAAAAATTAATAGTTTAAAAAAAACTAAAAAATACGCTTTTAGAGTTAATCAATCTAAAAAGTAAAAAATAATTGTTAACATAAGAATAAAATGACTGACGAGAAAATGGATGTCACTGTTCTAAAAGCGTGGGGTGCTCGATATCAATCGTTATAATTTTTCACTAGTTTCATTCCGAAATGCAGAGTTAGTTTAAAAATGTCATACAAAGCACCCCACGCTTTTAGAACAGTGACATTCATTTTCTCGTCAGTCATTTTATTCTTATGTTAACAATTATTTTTTACTTTTAGATTGATTAACTCTAAAAGCGTTTTTTTAGTTTTTTTTAAACTATTAATTTATTTTTTACTTTTTAGTCTGATTAACTCTAAAAGCATATTTTTTTTTAGTTTTTTTAAACTATAATTGTTTTTACTTTGTTTTCCACTTGGCCGGTTATCCGCTAAGTTTACATACTTTTTACCCACCGCGATTTTCGGCCAATAGGAAGAGCGCAATTCGAATGCGTTTTGATATTAAAACTTACATATGCCTTTGAGATCCGCCTCTTTTAGCCACCGAAATTCGGCCAATAGGAAGAGCGCAATTCGATCGCGGATCAGTTGACTGACTCGCCAGTAGATGGCGCCATCAGTATATGAAAATCGAGTCAAGAATAAAAGTGAGTTACATACAAACATACAGGTGAAGCTAATAAAAGCGTATTAAAAAGGAATTGCTTATTTCATTATTTAATATTTCAATTTCCTCTTTTTTATAATAAATTAAATATTGACAAAGTAAATTTTTTCTAAAAGAATGCTATTCTTAATCCAAAATATATTTTATTCACAAATCAACAGATGTAATTTTTTATGTATAAATTCACGATTTTATTCTTTTCAGAAATGCATTTAAGAAGAATTATTGATATTTCAATATAAATAATATATTCAAAACCCTATTTATTTTATCAATCTTTTTTAAAGAATTTCCTTAAACTTCATATAATTATAAATAAATCTTTTTAATTTATTTAATTAATCAACACATTCATTGTGATTAAAAATCTCTAACAACAAATCTTTTATAAAAATCATATCTCTAGAAATTAACGAAATTCAAATTCAATATTTTAATTCTGTATACCGAATTAGAAAATTTACTTTTCTTCTGATAAGTTTCTTCTGATCAGTTCAATTGTTCAATACTGAAAATTTTATACAAAAGCATATTTTTTTACACGGCAGACTTCGTGATAAATATATTTTACAACAGTTAAATTTACGTGGTGGTTAATATTCATATACGTAACTTAGGCGCACATTGACAATTAAGGAGTGTTGAACTTAACACTTAAAATTAACCATCAATTATATTAGTATTATATCATTATTTCTAACAATTTATCTAGCTGTAATAATAACATAAAAATAACAATAAAAATAAAAATACAATAATTGTGGAAATGAACTATAATTACATACAATTATAGTTGAATAACTATAATTATACATGTGTGTCCTTAATTATCTTTACATGCATGAATTCACAGATTTCTAATCATAATTTTATGAATTTGTCTGGAATGATATTAATATTATGACACATAAACACACAAAAAAATTAAGAGCACTAAATATTATATATAATTTTAGCAGGAAACCATAAAAATGGTAATAAAATGTGACAAATAGAGTTCAGAAAAAAAGGAATAACACAGAAAAAAATCAAACCTTAGGAATTTAATATGGAATGTGATCTCCCCTGACTTTTGCACACATATCACAACGTATTTTCATGCTGGTAATAACATTGTTAACCACAGTTTGGGAATTAAGCTCCACTCTTCCAGCAATGGTGTCTTCAAAACAATTATATCTCTCGCAGGAGAATGTCTACGTGCAATTGCTCTTGCAAGGTAGCCTTTTACGTTCTCTAGCGGATTGAGATCAGGAGATTTTTGCTGGACACTGTATTCGTTTAATATCTTCACTTTAAAGGAATTCGTCAACGAGGTTTGCTCTTTGTGGACCTTCCACACATAAAAAGTCAGATCCATCCATATGCTTCTCTGAAACTTTTGCATAAGGCTATAAGATCTCATCCTCATATCAATTGGCGCAGATCCGCTGTTGAAAATGTGTAGGGGCGTCCGTCCATCAATCATTATTCCACCCCATACCCTCACACCTTCACTTTTGAAACGGTCACACTCCATAATAATCGAGAAATAATTTCGTGTTTGTGACTCTCTCCAGGTGTAAACACATTTAGAATCGCCTTTCAAATTAAACCTCGACTCATCAATGAAGATATCATGGGACTAATGGTGTTCACTTAAGTTTTGGTGTTCTTCGCACCAAATAAAGCTATCCCTCTTTTGTTGTGAAGACATTGGCTTTCTGGTATAAAGGCTCTTTTCATTAAATATTGTGTATACCGTTTGCCATGATACAGCAGTTCCAGTGGCTGCTGCAAGTTCTCAACTTAACTGATGAGCAATAACTTTCTGTTACAATGGGTAGTTATTGCCAGATATCGATCTTCAGAAGCAATTGTCATTCGTTTACGACCTTGCCCATCGTTTTCAAATTGTTTCCATAACATAGAGACCGTCTGTCTTGAAATACTCAGACACCTGGTTGCTTCCGTGATTGGCTGCCTTGCTTCTAAACGGCTTGTAAGTCACCACTTCACAGATTCTTCCAAATGATACTTCAAAGACATAACAACCCATTTGAGTCCTTACACATTCCTTGAGAAATACACTCCGATATTAACTTTGTGCAAAATGCTTAATTCAGCCTCGAATGGCGTTAGCCGAAATTTGTATATCAGAAACCGTTTGATTTCTTTTGATTAGATAATGCTAATTAGGCTTTTTTTCCCACATTCCCTACAAACATGGATCACATTGATTGAATATTTCATTGAATATCATTATTTTTGGGTATATAAAGATAAATTTGGACATTGTATTATAGTTATTGCTTGGACAGTCAAATAATTAAAAAAAAGGCTCTTTTAAAGTTGTTTTCATTTTCTATGATAAATCGTTCATGAAATATTTTTTTTATATTTAAAATTTGTTACAGATGATAAAACTTCTTCGAATCAAACCGACTGTGGTAAAAAGGAAAAATCATTGGCCTATATAGAAATCGCAAAAAATCTGATTTCAGAAGTAAAAGACCATTTTCCATCATGTAAGTAGAAACTTTGAAAGATTAAAAAATGTTGATAACTGATAAAAATGTATAAAACAATACACGTTTAATAGACCTATTTTGTTTACAATAGAATTTTAACAATACTGTTAAGAGTTATTTTGACCTTATACTAAAATCTCACGACATAGAACGCTAGCCAATTCGAAGCCTAAGTTGGCAGAAGAACAATTTTATGATTGGACGACATCCTATGACGTGAAATGTTAGTAGCCAATAGAAATATGCATTTACACTGACGCTAATTTTCCATATTAAACTTACTTATTTAATACATGAATGTGCCATAAGGGAAAAGGTTTAGAAATAACTCAACAGCACTGCAACAATATACGATAACTCTCAAGTAGTAGGAATATAGCAAATATAATATTTTAAATCCATGACTTTCTGTCAACCAATATTTTCATTTCTTCTTCGTTGAAATTTATACAAATATGGTAAAATCCCAAAACCGTATTGAAAATTATAATTTCATTTTTCATAATTTATAACAATACGTTGGAAAATGTTGTATTTTTTTAATGTACAATTAACATAATGTAGTTAAAATGTTTACAATTTTTAAATGGAATTATTATTCATCGAAAAATTAATGGATTATTAATGGAAATCACAAAAATTGAATTTATTCAAAAAATGTAATTATAAGCAACATTTTAAACGTGAAATTTAAACCGTTAATTACATTAATTAACAAAAAGGAATGATTATGTATTTGCAAAACCCGTATCGGATGGACGATTTGCACCTGACTTTAATTTTGTGGCGAATCAGAAAATTATATATTTCATATATAATCACCCTAAACTGTGTATATTATTACTTCTCTTTATTACAAGCTTAGCTCCATTTAGCTATTTTAGATCTCTAAGATCTATTACGTTTCAATCTGAGCTATCTAAGCCTTTTATTTATGATAAAACATTCGCTTGTAGATTCCATCAAATTTCAGAATTCAGTGTCATAGCCATACGAAATAATTAATTATTGCTTTAATTATCATTCAATATAAATTAATCATTTTTTCAGTATCAGTTAATCAGTTATAATTATCAGGTCCTAAAGGTCCTACGGCAGATGAGAAACCAAGAGACTGCTCCGAAATTTCTCTGGGCAGTGCTAAACAAAGCGGAGTCTATACAATATGGCCAAGTTGGCAACTATTGTCAAAACCGCCTTTGGAAGTGTATTGCGACATGGAGACGGAGGGTGGAGGATGGACGGTTAGTAAAAAATTTATTTTTACGTTTAACTGTGTGGAAAACTTTTGTTCCGGCGCCGTGGGTACCCTTGTTTTTCCAATGCCTGTCTAAGGAAATAGAGATATTGGTAATTTACTCAATGAATTATTCTTATTGCTTATTCTGCGTGTAAAAATAATTTTAAAAACTCTCAAGTATTACACTACACACTACCGTTTTATACAAAAAAAAATACTCAAGGATTATCGCTCTCCATTTACATATCAGATAAAAGATACAGAAAACTCGTACCAAAATAAGGCTAAGTTGTCAACTATTGTTGAAATCGTTCTTGGAAGTGTGTTACGACATGGAGGCTGAAGGTGAAGGATAAACGATAAGTAAAAACTTTTTGTCTTTTAAATGACGTCTTTTTGATTTTAATAGAGTGGAAAATTTCCTGACACCATGAGTACAATTGCTTTTCCAATGTCTATCTTACGAAACTGATATATTGGTAACTTATTGAAGTAACTACTACTATTGCGAAGTAACAATGATTTCCGAAGAGGGCTTTCAGGGATTATAACTTCCCATTTGCATATCAGGTACAGAAACTCTCAGACACTTGAATGGATACGTGGTACACATAAGCAATCACTACTAAAATATCCTTTTTTTATTAGAGCAGGGTCTCCAAACTTTTTAGTCTAAAATCCACAGTAACTCCTCCGCTAAGTCTCAAGGGCCAAATCAGAGCTAGCTTATCATACCAACAAACTATAGTTTTCAATTATGCTCAAATTTTCATTTTGAAAATAATCGGAGGATAAAATATCTATTACATGTATCAATTTCACTTCAGTATCAGTATGGTCAGTCCTCTATCATGTTCATGACAGATTATAAATTAATTGTCGTTTATATTGTCGTATTTGACTTTGATATTTTTTAATTTATTGTCGTATTTGACTTTCTTTGTACAGTATTTAAAGTAAAAATGTCTACGAATTCTTTAACTGCAAATTATTTTATATTTGAAACTTAGGTAATTCAAAGAAGAGGTAGTTTTCCTCAACAACAAGATTTCAATCAAGATTGGGAAAATTATAAAACTGGTTTTGGAAATATCTCGCAAGAATTTTGGTTGGGTTCGTCTCTTAATTCCAACTCTCTTTTCAAATATTTTTTACATTCTTCTATTCCACTGATTTTAAGCAATATTTTCTTTCCTTGTTTTCTAATTAGGTAACGACAACATATTTGCTTTAACCAACCAGAAAGAATGTGAAGTACGATTTGATCTTGAAGACGACGGAGGAGAACACAGTTATGCTGTTTATGAAGTATTCCGAATTGAGGGAGAAAGTACCAGCTACACATTGCACATTAAAAACTACAGTGGCAATGCAGGTAACTTAACATTTAAGTCTACATTTTTATGGATTGGAGAACACATACTTTTAGTTTTAAAAGATATTCACATTATAGGCATTTTATTTCTTTCGTTAAAACTGAAAAACAATTTTGTTTATTAATCTTATTTTTTTGCATTATATCTGAAATAAATTTTGTTTATTAATCTTATTTGTTACGTTTAATATAAGACTTTTAGTGACAGATTAAGTAAAAATGGTAACAAATTTTCATAGCATATCTTAATTGCTCTCCCAAATTATCAATGAATCCAAATTTTTAGCTTATATTCTTATCTATAGACTATGCTTAAATTTTTAAATAATAAATCCTACAGGGAAAAAAATATAAAACCTTTATTGTGGAAAAAAATATTATTAGGTTTCAATAATGAAACACTTTCGAATAATAATGAATATGAACAATGAATGTCAATAATGAAAACTTATTTTCGCAAATACAATTGAACACGCATTATCATTATCTCATTATAATCTGAAATATTTTCAATAACAATTTCATTCTTGATTAGAGAATGGTTTACAAAATTCATGCGAATACATCAGATGAATTCCAAATTTTTAACTGTGACTTAAAATTTTTAACTTTCAGCGAAACACACAAGACTGAAATTGGCTGTGTTATTCAAGCATATGCAATAAACATAACAGAATATAAAGAGATGCGTTCAAATGTATAGTTTTAAATTTATTAATGAATAGCATGATACTGGTTTAAATAAAGTTTTATCATTTTCAATTTAAAAAGAAACAATTAAGGCCAATGTATGTTCATGTCGATTAATACCAATTAAGCCAACATATGTTTTACTTGTCATATACATACGAGATTTTTTTGCAGATTTCATTTTTCCAATGTTTCACTATCTTAACCTTTTACTTTTAATGATTTTCTCTTATAGGAGACGGCATGAAAAATTACGGAGGCAATAAATTCTCCACCAAAGACAAAGAATTGACCACCAAAGCCGAACAAAGTGGTGGGGGTTGGTGGTTTGGTGACAGCAGATACAGCAACCCGAACGGAAAGTTCCAATCCAGTTATCCTAAAAGTATTTATTGGTACAACTGGCGTAAATATGATGGATTGAAAAGCGTAGAAATAAAAATTAGGCCACGGCAGATATTTAACGAGCCCTGATATTGATTTTGTTCTTTTTTTTTTTTTTTTTTGTAATTTTATTTGATTTTAAAATGGATGACATGACTGATTTTAAATAGTAAATGATGAAACAATATTCTAAGAAATGAATTTGCTATTTTTATAACTGAATAAAATATTTTTGCTTTCGCATATTCAGTTTTTATTATTCACGTAATGTTGTTTGTTGTAAATCGGAAATGAGATACGATTGAGAGAGTTAATAACCTCTCATTATATCGCACAAGTCGACAGACAAAGAAAAATTGCGATATAATTGATGATTTTATCTTAACATTTCACATAAGTTATGTAAAAATATGGGATTACAAATATTTAATGGGATTTGAATACAAGAAAAATATATTTAATTAATCAAAATAAAACACTGAATTACTATTATTAAAAAAAATGTAATGAAATATTTATTTAACTAAATATATTTAAAATTAAAGAAAAAAATCTAAAAAAAAAATACAAATTAAATTAAACTTATTAAATTTATTTAAATTTTAAATTTTTAAAATAAATTAAACTTATTAAACTTAATAAATATTTATAATTCATACTCTTTTAAAAAGTGCATGAAATATTTGAATACAAGATATAACTAGGATTTGTGTAATAGGTATGCTACTACCCATGGTATAATGGTGCAATGCTACTACCCATGGTATAATGGTGTAATGCTACTACCCATGGTATAATGGTGCAATGCTACTACCCATGGTATAATGGTGTAATGCTACTACCCATTGGTATAATGGTGTAATGCTACTACCCATGGTATAATGGTGCAATGCTACTACCCATGGTATAATGGTGTAATGCTACTACCCATGGTATAATGGTGTAATGCTACTACACATATATGGAAAGAAATTATAAAATTAAAATACACTTCACTTTGAAACTGCACCACCAAGAATGAAAAATGGCAATACAAATGTATACAAATCACAGGTTCAGTAAGTAGACGAAAACTAGGCGAAGTTCAAAGTTTTGAGGGCCTAAGTTTTATCTGTGTAAAGTATGAAGGGATTCAGTGACATAAAAGACTGAATAAAAGCTAATTTTTATCTGTCGATTAAAACTTTTAATTTTAGAAAAACTATTATGCACAATATGCAATGCATTACGTCTGACAGCATGTGAGCTATCACTATTTGTCACAAAAGGATCAAAATACTTGAAAAAACTTGACTTTATCATTCAAGCAGATCACAACGTAAGTTGCCGGGACTTCAGCACTTTCCGTTGTGACTACAACGACGAAATCAAATGCCAGAAAGAAGTTCATGAAGGCTAAGATCATAAAGGATAGAAGGTCTCATTTGGAAGTTGGCTCGTAGTGACCTCTTGACTACTACGAGTGAAATTTGAAGACACATCTCAAGTCTAGGACATCCAAAAAGCAAAAACAAATGGCGTGAACTGGCATGAAACATTTGACTCAACATGAAGCATTTCAATGCATGAAACTGAACTACAAGCTTGACGTCCAACTATTGGTGTTCCAGTAACCTCACGAACAGACCGTCATGATGCAGAGAAGAACGGCAATGGAGTTTAAAAAGGAAAAATATCATCTCCAGTGATGAATTCTCCTTTTTTCTGGAACCCAATGATTGCGGGAAATTGGTCTTGGAAATCGGTCACATGTCCGATGTAATGTACAGATGTCACAACCGGTTATAAACCTAGAATTATAGTGTGAGCATGCAGAATTATAGCCATGCATGGTAGGTCGTCCCCTCTAATTTTCATTTTGGGCACTGTTTGATGTACATGGGGATTTCATTGATCCATAATTTCTCGAAAATATCCCTAAAGCCAATTTTCATCTAGCCAACGTCAGGCTGTGAGTTTCTTGTACTATTTTAAACTGCCTGTGTTATCAGAACATGCTGCTATGATCATTCGCGTCTTTCTACTTGTCTCCTATAGAAAATCTCGGGAATATTATTGGTTAGCAAGAGAAACGTCTACAAGATATCTTGGTTTACGTGTCCAAGGGAATTCAGCATGGTATTAGGATTCCTTAGGAAATCATGAACAATCACAATATAGCATTATAAGAACTAAGTGGAATGTATTTCATCACGAGATTATCATACTAGATAATGAATAAATCGAGAAGATTTTAATATATGTATTATTTGCGTACCATTAAGATATACGACGCTCTTATGAATTTCAAGGTACTTTTTGATGCTGCAATTTCAATGTTGATGAATGTATATTACAATCAAAATAATTAAAATTATCACATGCATACAACAATATGAGCTTTTGGTAACAGAAATAAAAATACATGTTTATTTTTAATAACTTTTTGCGCAAATCACTTTACTTACCTCATTACTGTCATTATATAGTGTTTTCATATATTTCATGAACTAATTTTTTTAGAGAAAAATTGATTTTAAAAAGTTTAAAATGTTTGCTTTGGGGGGACAAAAATATAAATGAAAATGATTCTCTATTCGTAATTTTGCTAGTTAAACTATAGTAACAAATTTAAGTAGCATCAATACTCAGATAAAGTTTTCCATATTATATAATAATTTTCAGTGTATAACGTTTTTTTATGCCCCAATATGTGTGAGACCATTGACTTATAAGTTTTTTGCGAACCATTGCAAATTTTTTGAGTAGCTCAAACTTTTGACGAAAAAAAGTTGGTTTCAAATACAAAGAAGCTGTTATATCTGATGCGTAGATTTACATAACTGTAATTATTTCAAGTTTTGCACATGAGAGAATAAATACAATGAAAACGAAATCTCGGGACAGCCATATGGCACGATCAACACGACATGAGTGCCGGAATTGCATGTTGTTTATGGCATCTATTGTGAAATCATCTTTTTGAAGAGGACATAAATGAAGATCTGGTTTCATCTCGTGAATTTCTTTGTTTGTAACCTTGAATATGAAAAGTACAAATAGATTACCAGAAATGAAAGAAAGAAAGAAAGCACTATTGTTTTGCAAGACGCAATTAAAATATTGCTGTCAAAAGCAATGTATCTATGTTATTTTAACGGACTTTATTATTTTGTAAACAGTTTTAAGAACAGTACTGTTTTATATACTTTGGATAAAATAAAAAGTATTAAAAATACATATTTATTATATCTTTATTGAACACAATTAATAGATTTAAATTTGATAATTTGAAACCAATGCTTTCAAATAGATGAGGCATTTTTTTTTTTTTTTTTTTATCGAAGTTTAATCCAGTATTTTTCGAAGCATATATTTAGGGCCGGATGCCGAGTGGCTAGAGCTCCGGCACTCGGTGCCACAGGTTTCGGTTTCGAGTCCTGGAGGTGCCATGGATGTTTGTAGTGATTCGAAATCCATTTTAAACCGTAGATCCAGGTCTAATTTATAGCATCCGTAGCGTATCTTCAAGCTACACGCGTCCTCTGGGTTGTGCTAAATGAGTAACAGCGGAGCAGCCCTTGCTTATGGAATAATTAGAACATTTGAACAACTGCATTAGAACAACAACATAATCCAGTATTTCAATGTAGATACTTTACACATAAAAAATGTATACAAAAAAATCGGTTAAAAAACAAATATGTACACGTACGGTCTCATTTGTTAAAAATAATGAATATGTGGTTTGCTATCTGTGTGTTTATATTTTCTCTATCCAACCATTACATAATTATTTTTTTAATCTGCAGAAAATTAATTTTTCGAATTCAATACATTGGACTAAAATAATTAAATAAACTGATTTTGATTTAGTTTCTTTTCTTAATATTTTATATTAAAAGAGATATAATTTTTAGAAAAGATTTGTGGTTAGAAAATTTTAATCACCATGAATTTGTTGATCAATTTAATAAAATAAAAAAAATATTTATAATTTTAAAAAAGATTATTGAATTTTAAAAAAAAAGACTGATAAAACAAATATGGTTTGTAATAGATAAATTTATAATATATTAATAACTTTTTCTTAATTGAGTTTCTGAAAAGATGTCAATGATAAATTTATTCATAAAAAATTGATTTGTAGATTAATCCGTAAAATGTATTCATCATTAAAAATAACACTCTTTTAAAAGAAACATTTTTTGTCTAACATTTCTGAATATATTATACACTAAGAAGATTCATCATTGCTTGGTTTTAATTAACATTCTTTATTTTAATAAATTTGGTTAAAAAAATTGAATAAAATCGATAAATTTGAGATAAGTAAAATATGTGAATTATATAATATCATATCTAATATGTATTATATTTATAACATCGCCTCCTATCATAACTTTAAGCGATTAGTGCAATCTCATTTGCTTAATATTTACTGTAATCTGTATCTAGAATGTCATCATGCAAAAGCAGTTAGAAAATAATATACAAAAAAAAAAAATAGATAAATAGATAAATAGTAACTAAGCGATAGAAATGTTCAATAAGAATGCTTTAATTTAACTTAATTAATAATAATTAACTTTAATTTAACTTAATAACACCTTTCCTATCCAAGGAGTTGAATTGACAAAAAAAATAGCCTACTCCTAACGCCATCTAGTTTTGAGTATCATTACTAAAAGTTATATTTAATTCTTCAATTCGTCGATCGCTAATTCTCGTTAAGTTACGTTAATATTTACACAAGCCTAGTTTCTACTTTCATTAATTATTACTGGAGTATGAAAAAAATATATTGTCGATTTTATCTGTAGTATGCATTTTATAGCCATCTTTATACTATTGGGCACTTTGGGAATATAATGAGAATCCTTCAAAGCGAAAGCTCTTTGAACTTATAAAATTGTAAGATTGTTGTTACATTATGCGTGTATTTTTTCTAGCAGAAATTATTTTGGCATAAAAAAGAGCGGAAGTAAGTTATAATTCAAAAAAAGTATCAAAGTGCCCTCTTCTCATTTCTAGGCTGATGCCCCGACCGGTTTGTTAAAGCCCTGTGCATTGTATGACGAAGAAGAAAGAATTAATCTCAGGAAATTGTGCTGTTGTCCTTTCAGCTCATAAGCGTCGTCAGCTGTCAAAATTATATGTAAACAAGCACCACTTTTTTTGGGAGGGGGAAGAGTCGACATTTATTTTTTTATTATCGGTGGACCTCGCGTTCCACTAATGTAAACCGCAAACAGCCCACCAGCAGGCAAGAGGGAATGATTTTGCCCACGGCGAGGAAACAATCGGCATCGTGTCTCTTCGTTTTTAAAGCCAAAATGTCTCCAGACGAATCGAACTTGCGTCTAACTTCGAACTTGAAACCCTAGCTAATAAATTCCCATTTTCAAAAAGGTTTTTGCTGCTGATTCAACACTTTTTAGTTCCTACTGATTCAACAATTTTCTTCAATCAGCACCAAAGTTATTCGAACCCTTTGGAATAGAGGCTCACATTTCAGCTTATGAACATTTATATGAAAATAAATGATATTATGTTCCTTAAAACACGAATTTAAATCATCATCTTAAAATTCTTATGTTATTCTGAGTTGGAAATTAAAATAAAATAGTTTGGAATCGTGTTGACAAAAATTCATTTTTACAGATTAAATTATGTAACATATAACTGACAAGTTTCGAGAAAAGATTTATTTGTGCATCCCACTTGAAGAAAGGCATGAATATAGAACTCTCACTTTGCAACAAGCCTTGAATTTCTTAATTGAATACTGTCCCCTAACCTTGAAAAATAAATATTTATTTCATATACATTGACTTATTAAACCACACGTATAATTTTTCTCAAGAATTGCAATAAACCGATCTAACAAGATAAAATTCCTAGAATCACTATCAATGCTCTTTAAATTATTACTGTTATTCACAAAATACTTCGGATTAATTTCTATCAAAAATGTACTTCGAAGCTTTCAAAAAAAAATTTCTCACACTTGTGAATCATCTCCTAATATGACTTAATGTGGTTTTTCAAATATTTTCACACAATTTTTTATCCATCTAAATAAGAATTTATTATAGCTTTTTTTGTTCAAATAATGCTCTCTAGATGGCGCCACACTATTAGCTCGCTAAAATCTATGCACAATTTTTCATTGTTATATTATGAAATAATTTTATACAATTTGAATGTTTCTTTATTCACCAGATATTTTTCTATTTGTAATTAAAATAAGAGGAACTTATTTTTACTTTTTACTTACTCTTAAAGTATTTCTTAATTTTTATCGAAAAGCAACATTTACTATATCTACACATATATATAAATACAGAGTACATTTGCTTATTAAACAAATCTATGTATGTTCACAGATGGGTTTTTTTTTCTCCATAATCACAGAGCAAAACATCTAACAGGAAATAAAAAAAAAATAAAGTAAATAATACATTAAATAAAAAAATATCATTACAAATATGAGAATATGAAATAAATAAAAATGAAATAATAATTTAAATGAACACAGATAGTTCATAAAGAACTTCGTCTTCATTTATGTTTGTAACTAATGAATTGGAATTTTGTTCGTGATTTTTAGTTAAGAACCAAATAAAAATATAATTGAGGAAAAAACTGCATTTTTTTCATAGATTTTATGTTATCAAACAAATTAAATCTAATCTGTTATCCAAATTATTATATATTTATAAATATTATACAAATATAAATGTATAATATAGGTATAAATATTAGTATATAGTAAGTAAGGTAAGTTCATAGTAAACATTTCTTGAACTTACGATTTCAGAAACTTGACAAAATTAATTTAGTCTTTTTGTGTGTGTGTTTGTGTTAAATTTTTAGCTAGTTGGCTTATACATGAAACTAATTCTACATTAATAATGATTTATTGAACATTGTAAGCTAATTTTATGTATTCCAAAGCTTGTTTTATCCGGGCAACAGCCGGTTAATTCTTCAGGTTTTCTTCATTTTTTTGGTCATATAGAAGCAACATTCTAGATCTAATTCTTTTACGAAAATATGTTGCTACGTTAAATATTTAATATTTTGAGACAATATTTTATTTATGGATCTTTTTTAAAATAAATGCTGTAATAAATAAATTCATAATTATTTTGGAAATTAATAATGTATAAGAAAGGCTGTTTATTGAGTTTTGAAAGAAATAACCCAAAGTCGATCATATAACGAGCTCACTACAAGACGAATAAATCATTTATCTGATAGGTTGTGAATTTTATTGACAAACAGAAGGTGAAAGGATGATTATAAACTGGTATTTCGCAATTTAAAACTCATTTAATTCTTCTTCTACGTGTGATTCATTTTGATCATTGAATAAATCCCATTAAATATTTATGTATTCATAATTTTAAAATTATAATTAAAATATAAGTCGGAAATTTATTTTCTATTTATACATGTGAATGTTAACTTATCAACTATCTTGTTAAGCTCTTTAGGTATTGTATTGCAAATAGACCTGATCAGTCTTGACGATATAGTAACCTAATCAATGACTCTTGATTAATCTAGAAATCAATAAGGAATCTAAGAATTTGGAATCTGGCCCTCGGTGCCACAGGTTTCGGGTTCGAATCCCGGCGGTGCCATGGATGTTTGTAGTGGTTCGGAATCCACTTTAAGCCGTAGGTCCCGGTCTTCTATGACTGTAAGAGCTTCACGGAGCAAAAGTCAGGCTTCTACCTACGGGTGCTCCATCACAACAGAAGCTGCTTCCTTCCCCTTCAATCATGAGTCCATATGGGCTCGGAGCAAAAGTCAGGCTTCTACCTACGGGTGCTCCATCACAACAGAAGCTGCTTCCTTCCCCTTCAATCATGAGTGGGCTTGGCCAGCCAAGTGGGATAAGAAACAACAAACAACAACAAATATTCAAAAGGAGTCTGAATGGCAGAGTGTCTAGAATTCTGGTGTTCAGTGCCACAAGGTTCGGATTCATGTCCCGGCGGTGCCATGGATGTTTGTAGTGGTTCGGAATCCACTTTAAGCCGTAGGTCCCGGTCTTCTATGACTGTAAGAGCGTCACGGAGCAAAAGTCAGGCTTCTACCTACGGGTGCTCCATCACAACAGAAGCTGCTTCCTTCCCCTTCAATCATGAGTCCATATGGGCTCGTGGGCTTGGCCAGCCAAGTGGGATAAGAAACAACAAAACAAAAACAACAACAAGAATTTTCTTTAATAACACTTTTATAAAGGTTATGGTGAAAAAAATGGACCTTGCAAGTATCTTATTGTAAGAAAATCAACAGAGTATAATCAATATGGAGTAAATCAAACAAAGTTTGACCAGGGCATCAACGAAATCATCTACAACAATTAAATCGTAAATATAGCTATGATTCGTATAACATTTATTTCACTACATGTACTTATCTGAAGGTAATTATATAAACGTTCATAACATTTTTTAATTTTTTTTTTTTTTTTTTTTTTGACTGCCTAACATTTATTAACTTTATCTGTCTTTTATCATGTTTTGTCCTGGTATAAGACCTCTCATTTTGCCAAGAATGGGTGACTAATAAAATAATAAAACTGAGATTTGGGAAACATAAATAAAAATCTGTGTGCCTGAGCTAAAACTCTATAAATGACGGAAAAACTGCATGAATCCAAACCGCAAACGTGTTCAGAAACTTATAATTTTAGGAATTTTGATGAATTTTCATGAAGGAAATGTCGACAAAAAATGGCATGATGATAAAATATATTTCAGCAGGTCATTTCAAATTGAAAGTTAAATTAACTGGATTTCCGATTGAATGCTCTAAAGGAGAACTTTGTTAATAGAAAACAATGACTATATTACCATTTCTGATAAGGATTGTAATGTCCCTGTAATAACTTTTGCTTCATCGATTAGCTGTGGTTATTAACAGTTATATAGCATAACTATTGAATTTTGTTAATACTGATTAATCAGTTGAAAACTGATTGAACGCTCTAGAGGAGAACTTAGTTAATGGGAAATGGTGACTATATTACCATATCTGTTAATGAATGTAATATCCCTGTGACTGCAGGACATGGTTGATGTAATATTATGACTAACTTTTGCTTCATCGATTAGCTGTGGTTATTAGCATTTATATAGTATAGTTATTGAATTTAGTTAATATACTAATATAGTTATTGGCTTCGTGTTTATAAAAAACTATTACAATTAAAGGTTCAATAACTATTGTTATATTTTCAATAGATTTAATTATTTGTGGTCTTTAGGTCCACAATCTTTCCTTATTCACTTCAGACCAATGAAAAGATTACACCTTTTCTTTCAATTTGTGTGCAAATTTCAATTTTTTTTAAAATTATTTTCTGCTAAAGTGGTATTGGATTAACAGTTGCAGCTTAGTTTGTACTCATTAATTCTTTTATCCAATTAAACATAGCAAAATAGTCTGGGTAAGTTTGAAAAAAAAATTAGGAATACTGAATTGGGTGAGCTAAAAAAACAAAATCTCAAAATCTAACAAACAAATCGAATCAAAAGTTTTCGAGTCTATACCAGAGATAGGCGTAATACATCTATAACCAAAAAGTGTCACCGTTGTATTTAACAAGGAGAATGGAGTATCTCCTTGTCTGCCTGACAGATGTTTGTTCTGAATTACAACAAGAAGAAAATTGTGTTAAACATGCGCATGCTATATAGACGTGTGGATGTGAATATGAATTAATTATACACATATGCAGCAGTGCGAAACTTCTCACAGGAAACAACAGAAGTACTCTCTACCTTATCCTTTCCTTTTATAGCTGAGCGCAGATCAAAGATCATCTTATCACACTCCTGAATTCAGTTGTATCTCAAGTGTTTTCTGTTTATTGAAAAAAGATGCTTGCATTTAAAAGGGCTTTATATTATCAGCATTGTTGAAAAAGAAAAATACTTGACAATTTATTAGGAAGTGACGTCGATTGAGAATTTTTCAATAAAAAAAAGACTGATACGCTTGTCGATGCCACTTATATAATCAGAAAAGCAACAAATATTTGCGAAATAATAATAGCACCTTACTTGTTAGTGTCTTACATAACAAGGTGTTCTTAAGGTAATCAATAAGGTATAGCAATCCTTGCTGACCCTTAACATGTAAGTGATCTCTTGTAATATTTACGTTTTGTACTTATGGTTTGTACCTTATGAATTTCAAAAATTTTAACTATGTAATTTTTAATTTCACATTCATAAATTTAGAGATTGTAAGTTCGTCAAAATTTAGAGGAGTATTTTTCCTATAACATGTAATATTCCTACCCCTGGCCAGTGGCAGGTTAGCTAAGAATTTTTTATCTAAAAATGTAATATTAAGAATTCGAAATAAATGTTGTATAGGAATGTATATATATATATTTAAAAAATGCGAGTATTACTCGATGTATTTCTGCAGAACTTTAATAATAATTTTTTACTATTGTATCTTCTAATGTATTTGAGTATATGTTTCTCAAAAGTCATTAGAAAAACTGGTTTTATATTATCTATTCGGGAACAGTTTTCCTTTTTCTTAAAATTAAAATTTCATTTCAACTCAGAATATTAATTGAAACAAATTAATATTCTGAGTTGAAATATTTCTGAGTGTTTCCTTGTTCTTTTTTAAAGGTAGTTTTTACAGTTATCTGTGCATTACAATAATAATGTAACCATACTATTTTTTTGGAATCCATATAATTCTGGGGATTTTATTTTCATGTATCATTGTCTTTATAGTTTTTTTATACCATTGACTTTATAGTTTCCAATGAAAAGGTAGCTTCAGTAGGAAACTATAGCGTTTAAAGTTAATAGAATTTTTCAATCTCAGTAGAAAATCTCCAGAACTACCGTACAGATTGTAATGAAACTAGGTATATGCATAAGTTGATATCAAACAAAATAACACATAGATGATCTTGAGTAGGATTCAGCAAAACCTAAAATGTTGGACTAATTGGTTGAATTAATTGAACTTTTAAACCATACAATGTACAATACTTAGAGAAGAATTTTTACTGAAAATGGAGCAATTTATAAGTTTTGGAGGCAGTCGATTCCACTCCTCAAGCAATGCTGTTTTTAAATCATAGATGATTTTGAGAAGTGAAAAGAAAATTAAAATTGCCTTCATTTAGACCCAGACATGCTCTATAAGGTTAGGTCCGGTAGAGTCACTAGGTCTAGGTTTGATAAAATTTTATTACTTGTAATAATTACAAAAACCATTTTTTTTTAACAATTATGTTTGCATTCTGTAGATGATATGATAAAATAACACATATTACTAAACTGAGCTATAAATCTGCAATACCTGGAAATTATAGACCCTTGTCAGAACTGTCCCCACGTCACTCTACAGTAGTATTCTGCAAGCTTATTAATATTCGTCAACATTAGTATCAATAAGCATTCAGCTTATATTTTCGGACTGATATACTTTTTATAAGTTAAAAAGTTCTTTTTATACATTACTAGAGATCATTATAGTTTATAAATAAATTCAAATTAACTTTTAAAAAATTAAAAACTAAATTTATATTCAATAATTTGTCTCATTTTGAAATAAAGGAAAAGCTTTTTTAATTGGATTAAAGATTTTTAGTTTTAGTTTATAATTTTTGCAATGAACAAAAAAAAAAAAAAAAAAAAAAAATATGGGTACCGAATAAGAGAAAAATATATAATTAGGTAATTGTACTTTATTTTACTCTTCGGTGTAATTTCTGTTAATTTACCAATCAACAAAAATGAAAGTTCCATTGCATTTTTTAGGCACCATTTTCTCGTTTATGGTGTACTTTTGCTGATACTAGCATCAGTGAGCCATGGATCAAAAGGAGACAATGAAAAAGCAATTGCAAAGCTGGATTTGGCTGAGGAATCCCTTTCTAAAGCGAGAAACCTGTTTCCGAAATGTGGTAAGTAGAAGCATCACTATCCGTGAAAAACAATCAAAACTAAAATTCTTTCAAGAATTTAATTTATCTTTGATTAAGATAATGATTCAAAACTTATTTCTGCTTGTCAATTTAAATAGACAAGTATGGGAGGCGTTGGGCTCCAGTTTGTAGTGGATGTCGGTTTGTTTGTGCAGCTGGATCTGGGAGTGGTCGAGTCACAAGAACGCACATTTAAAAACACACCCCTTTAATAAATTAATAGTTTAGAAAAACTAAAAAACACGCTTTGTTAATCAAACTAAAAAGTAAAAAATAATTGTTAACATAAGAATAAAATGACTGACGAGAAAATGAATGTCACTGTTCTAAAAGCGTGGGGTGCTCGATATCAATCGTTATAATTTTTCACTAGTTCATTCCGAAATGCAGAGTTAGTTTAAAAATGTCATACAAAGCACCCCACGCTTTTAGAACAGTGATATTCCTTTTCTCGTCAGTCATTTTATCCTTATGTTAACAATTATTTTTTACTTTTTAATTTGATTAACTCTAAAAGCGTATTTTTTTAGTTTTTTTAAACTATTAATTTATTTTTTACTTTTTAGTTTGATTAACTCTAAAAGCGTATTTTTTTAGTTTTTTTAAACTATTAATTTATTTTTTACTTTTTAGTTTGATTAACTCTAAAAGCGTGTTTTTAAATTATAATTTAGGAAAAACATCTCCTGCTTGAGAACAATTAAAGCAGAAGATCGAAAAAGCTAAAGCTATCGGCACAATTAGGAGTCCGTTGACGATGCCCAAAAATAAAAAGGTTAAAGTTAAAATGAGAATTTTAAGATAAAAGTAAAATAAAACAAAAGGAATTAAGATTAAACAAAATAATTTTAAAAAATAGGTAGGGTTTGATCAATTGACTAACTCGCCAGTAGATGGCGCCATCAGTCCCAAAATCGAGCCCAAAGAGTCAGTTACATACAAACATACAGGTGAAGCTAATAAAAGCGTATTTATTACAAGCGCACGACACACTAGAATGATTAATATACATCAGACATTTAAGGACATATACTTATATTTAAGTGGAAAGATTCCATTTAAATATTCGAATCTTTTATATAAATAACTGAATCTTATCATTTATTTTTTTAATATTGTATTTTCATAGATTCTTTGAGAAATTCAAAGTGTCTGTTAAAAATGCTTCTCTTGCCTCCTTGGAAATCAAGAGAAAACAAATATTTATATTCTGCTAGTAAAAACCAAGACGTCTAGAATCTTCATTTCTGTATACGTTTATATGTTTTTCAAACTTGTTTATAAACAACATTTAAAATTTTTCTCTGACAAAAAAGAGGAATGTTTTATTATTAAAATTATATTATTGTTTTCAATAGCAAATTTATTATCGTCCTTGATAAAAAATTTAATTTGTTTCCGTATGACAAAATATTATTGAAGAATAATTGATTTAATGAGGTAGTAGAAAATGTGTTTTTTTCCAAGTAATATAATTTTAAATTATTCTGTTATAATAATAAATATTTTTCCGTTTCTTTTTCCTTGTGAATTTCTGATATGATTAATGTTACAGGTGAGGATGCAAATAATTCCAACCACTCTAACCCTGTAGAAAAAGAGAACACTTTAACGTACCTTGAAATCACGAGAAAAAGAATTTCAGAAGCAAAGAAACTCGTTACCTCATGTAAGTATTTGCTTTCGACCTTTTAATAAACATAAACAAAAATATTACAAACCTTACTGATGAAAATGGATACAACTCTTGAAATGGAGGAAGGAAATATCAAAGAAATTCTCGAATCGCATATTACAAAGAAACTCTACGTACATTGAAAATCTGCTACCAAAATTGACAAATTTGGTGATATTTTTATTGTTTAGATATTATTATAAAATAAAAGCTTTACTCACAGCCAAGTCAACGATGTAAGCTAAAATTATTTTTTTTTAATTAACAATTAAAGGAATGCAATTCTTTGCATGTTATTAAAAGCCATTAAACCTTTAGAATGAGTGGTTGTGTTTATTTGTAAATACTGAATCTTAGCCTTTTTTTTTTTTTTTCTTTCTCCAATCTCTTATTTTCACAGATTATTTTCGAAATTCAAACTGATTGTTAAAAATTCTTCTTTTTCCTGCTAGGAAATAAAAAAAATACCAATTCGTTTTCGGAAGATCATAAACCCTTAATCACGTGATGAAAAACCTCACTTCTGAAAGCTGACAAACAAATCCAAATGGGTTTCAATTTCCATCTAAATTGTAGCAATTAGTGTGCAACACTCAAAACTTTCACTTGCTGATTTGGACGCGGCTTCAGATATACCAGAGATTTCATTCAAATTGGTCTAACCCAATATTATTATAAAGTAGCATATTCTTTCGAAATGAATTCTGGATAATGATGAATATGCTACTTATCTGTCATTCTAGAGACGAATGACATCAAATCAAATTCCTAGCAATTGGAAAATAATAGACCAGAATAATATGCACAAAAATGGGAAACATTTTTACTTCAGTAATCTTCTCGACAGCAATGCATATATAACCAATGAATTAAAAAACAATTGTTCAAAAAAAAAAAAAAAAAAAAATTTAAGTATTCTATCTAGAACTAGTATTTAGAAGAAAAAAACTAAGAGAATAGATAGATTTTTATTGATAGATATATTTTTTGAACACTAGTTCTAGAACTAAGAACTAGTATTCGAAAAAAAATTTTAAGTATTATATTTCAGGTGACAAATCGAAATTTTTCGATAAGCCCGTGGACTGCTCCGAAGTTCAAGCAAATGGACACGACAAAAGTGGAGTCTACTCCATATGGCCAAGACATCGCATGACAAGCGGGAAATCCATTCAAGTATATTGTGATATGGAAACAGATGGTGGAGGATGGACGGTCTGTACAAATTCAAATTTCTTTTATATACAGGGTGATTATAATTAAAGTCCCACTTTCAAAATGCTGTAAAAAAAGAACCACTCTCCACAATGAGTTCAAATTTGAACTGAAGATATTTGAATAAAAGGGGGAAACGGTATAGCATCAAAAAACAGCTCCACCGATTTTTCCCATCCAATTTGATATGATCTTGCCGTGGTGTAGGGGCTTTCCACTAACAGAGTCACAACTATTGAATGATTTTGAAGTCATTTTTTCCGTCAAAAAACCGAAACAATCGAGCACAATGAAAACTGCAGTTGGTTTAATGTGCAACTCATGCCAAATACGTTGCAATTTCGATTCAAAATATCACTGACAGCCGAATTCACTTTCTTTATTCACTTTACAGCGCCATCTATTAATACACTTTGGAACTTTTTTTGATACCGTGCCGTTTCCTCCTTCTTCAAGTATCTTCAGTTCAAATTTGAACTCATTGTGACGAGTGGTTCTTTTTTTACAGCATTTTGAAAGTGGGACTTTAATTATAATCACCCTGTACTTGTTAGTTATTTAAATTTTAATTGATTAATCCTTTTACTTAACTTTGTTTTGTCGTTTTCTTATTTCCTTTCAGGTGATTCAGAGGAGAGGTAACTTTTCAAACCAGCAAGATTTCTACCAAAATTGGCAGAACTACAAAAATGGTTTTGGCAGCATCGAGAGAGATTTCTGGTTAGGTATATGTGGTTCAAGCTGTTATATAAAATTATTATCTTGTTCTTCTAATTTGTGTTTTAAATCGGTTTATTTCCCTCTATTCCAGGCAACGACAAAATACATATTCTGAGCAACCAAGGCCAATATGAAGCTCGTATTGATCTCGAAGATGCAAAGGGTGAACAAGGCTATGCTGTTTATGGCAATTTCTACATTGATGATGAAGATTCCGATTATGCCTTGCACATTGGTGACTATAAGGGAAATTTGGGTAATTTATTTTAAAATATTAGAAATGAAATTCTATTAGAAGCAACAATATCGTAGAGATGCGACGAAATTTCATTAAATTATTTTCCTTTTATAAAATCCTAAATATATTCCCGGCAGCTAAAATAGAAACACTAAGAAAGCCATGTTTATTTTACAAATATTTTGTAATTAAAAACCTACCTTTTTCAGACTTAAACCTAGTTGCCTACTTTTTAAATTATTAAGGTTACTTTAGAGGTGCAGAATATTCTGAAATTCAGTATCAAGTATCATCCCTTGTAATCAGAAACAATTGTTGTATAATATATACTCATAGACACTTACAGAAATAAACAAACTTGTTCAAATTTAGCTACCACTGTTCCCTCTTACGCTTAGTATTCAAAAATTAATAATATTTAAAACCAACATATATAAACCGTCAGCAAAAATCATCTTTCAGATCCCATATTCTACCAACAATATCACCTAAAAAAGAAAATTCAGAAAGTAAAAATAATTCTTTATTCCTAATGATTTTGAAATTTAGATTTATTGCATATGTAATCAAATCGTAATGCATCTTTTTTTTGATAATGCCATATTTAATTTAGTTAGATTTTTAAACAAATTATTAAAATTTTTGTAGATATATGATGCATTTAATACCAATATAAATTAAATTGCACGCGCATGTTTTTTTTTAATTCAATCCTTACGTTATTTATTCATTTATTTGACTCGCCTTTATAATCATTTTAGTTAGAATCGATCTTATTTAATCAATTTTTTGGCTAGGCTTGATCGAATCTGGTCCTTATACTATAAAACAGCAACTATTTAAGTTCCTATACGTATAGAAATGAATAAATTCTGAATAACAACTAAGAATATTGCAACCCATAAAGCATCATTTTTTCCCCCAAATTTTCAATCCGGAAATCATCCTTTACAGTCTTAACCTGATGTCCTCGTGCCACTTTCTGTAAACGATCAGCAAAAATTGTTCATATGGTGATTAATTAAACGGAAATTTAATCAAAACACTAGTGAAATAACGTGTATGGTGGGAAAACATTAAACATTGCAAGAGATAAGGGCATTAACCTCATAAATAACACAAAACAAGTAATATATAAAAAAAAAAAAAAAAAATTTCAAGTCAATTCCTACTTTTTTTCCACTCTATTGCAGAAAGTCCTTTATTAATAATTTTCATTTATTTTTTAAGTTTATCTGGCGCCATCTATTGGTAGATAAATGCAACTTAAATCTAAAAAAAAACTAAAATTTATTAAGTAAATTTAATTACTGAATTAATATTTTAAAAAACTATTAACATCAAGTGTCATCCACTACAAGTTCAAAAAAAAATGTATTTGAACTTGAATGGATGAATAAGAAGTATTTTATTAACGATTGAAAAATTTAAAAAAGATATATATGTAGGGAGAGTGTGAGCTAATAGAAATAATTGAAAAAAGGATATGACAATGGACTATTAAAAGTAATCTAACGCTGGCTGGACGGAGAACTGGATATGCAAATTGGAAACATGTAAAGTGCGCACCCATCTCACACATTGGCAAAACTCCGAATGCTGGAATGGAAGACCAGAACAAAATAATAAATCCCTGTATCTTTTCATATGCTTAGTACAGCTATCATAGCATTGTAAGCAAACACAAGATTCACTTTTCAAGCGTTTAGCACGTTATTTTAACCAAAGAATCCTATGTTACAATTTGCCAAATATTTGTATATTCTGCTATGTTCTATCTTTCTTTAAAATTCAAATTTGACATATAAAGGCTCGTTCCCACCGAAGCTTCAGAAATCGCTTTACGCCTAGTGAAGTTCCAGTTACTTCTACTAGATGGCAGATTTACTATTGGCTCAATCTAAGTCACATGGCAAGCATTTGAGAGTTGAAAGTTGGACAACTCGAAGCGGCGGGTTTCAGCCGGTATCAGGCGAACGCAGTGAGGCTAGTGATTGGTCAACGCTTCACGCTTCAACGCCTCGGTGGGAACGAGCCTTAGTTCTTCATGGTGCTGAAATTTTAATTACTAATTGTGCATTTATTTAACTTCCCTCAATGGAATTATATACTCTTATTTCTAATGCCACACACGTGAAATAGAAGATGTTATCCTTGTGAGTGTTAATGAATAATTTTGCCAATTTGCTTTAGGTAACAGCTTGCAGCACCACAACGGTCAAAAGTTCTCTACCAAAGACAGAGGGCAATTCAAGTATGCCCGTTTATATAAAGGAGGCTGGTGGTACTATGATTGGGCCCATGCCAATTTGAATGGGAAATACAAGCCTGGAAAGAACAGTGTAGATAGCGTCCATTGGTGGTACTTTAGGCAAAATGAAGGGCTGGCAGGAACTGAAATCAAAATCAGACCAAGTCGTGGATGAAGCATCAAAGGCAATGCCTTTTCTTACTCCTAAATTTATGATAATATAAAAAAAAGTACGATAAATAATTTTGAGAAAAGAAAAAAAATGAAGCGTGTATTTTATTACCTTGAATAAAATAAAGGATTTGTTGTTTTTGTTTTCCTCATTTAATGCAAAATAAAATTGGTTATAAAACTTTATTTTCCAAAAGTTTTAATATGTCAGTAAAGTTGACATAAAAAGCTTAGTGTTAGAACTTCTACAACTACTGATAGAATCTGCAGCATCAACCCATTCAAAACATTAACATTTTACATAAACTAATGTGGTTATGATATTCTGTAAATACTAGAGGGCCCGGAAGACGTCGTCCTGTCCTGAAAATAAAAAACAAATCCTGGAATCTGATCGCAGCGCCACCTATCGGGTCCAATAGTAAACCTAAACTATCCAGGGACCCATTCAAACACACACAAAATATTTCATCAAAATTGGTCTAGCAGAATGTGGCATACGTTGCCCTGCCAAAAAAAAAAGAAATGCATTGTAGAAAATTACACGTCGCGAATACATTCTCCATGTTCCAATATACCAGTATGTGCATACTAATTTTCATGGATATCGTTTGAACGGTATAGATGATGAAATGCTGCAGCACCATCAGGTGGTAAGTAACAAAGTGAATAGCGCGAACCTACTTTCCACGCTAGAATACATATTATTACCCATTTTCATAGCGATTGGTTGAACGGTATAGAAGTTGATGTATTGCAGCACCATCTGGTGGAGACTTGCAACAAAGGGATAGCATAAAAAATTATCCCTGTTTTGTTTTTATCTAAAATGCGAGTTGATTAACAATGTTTTTCTTAAACCCTGAATAAAAGAACAAACTTGATGGTTTGCCAATGCGAGAACACACAACATAAAATAGGTCATGTGAGAAGCACGGATTTTTTAGATCCAATCCACAAATAGACATTGTTTGGCCTTGTGACTATTAATAATCATTTCGAATTGGAAATTGCTGGCGGCTGAATGGAATGGGCGAGTCTTAAAGAGATCATTGGGATACGTGGAAGGAGAGCAATTTCACCTTGAAGCAGTCAACTATCCTACTGAATTCAAGAATTCAACAGGATAGTTGATTGCTTCGTTAGGTTCGACAACAGTGTCGATCAATTTGAAAGATATCTCATTGCCCGGCATTGACTGTTGTATTTTGAAATTAATAGTGTCAACATCGATATTTGCTATAGTCAACTTGAGTGCTGAATGTTCAATCCGTCCACCACCAAGCAAAGTCGCTGCATTGCCTGATGAAGCAATTGCCAACACGGTAAGATTTTGTAATTGAATGCTTGCAAAAATCAGTAAGATGAGGAATGTTTTGCCAGTGCCACAAAAAAAAAAAAAAAAAAAAAAAAAAAACCGCCTTGTGCTGCACTTGACAGATTAATTCGGTACATGTTCTTTTGTTCAGCAATGAGCATTTTCTCATTATTTGTAAAGAAAGTAGTTAAAGAGGCTGCATCGAACTGTTGTTCTCGCTGAACATCGCTGTTAATGATGTCTATTGCAGGGAAGTTAGGCGATGTCATGCCGAAATGAATGAGTGGCGTATTCGAAATGAGAATGCAAATATCCTCAATCTTTCTTCACACCTCGTGATATATTTCCGGTGAAAAATCGATATTTGGATCATGATTAATGATCCGAATGCAGACTGTCGTCACTCATGGAATCTTTATATTTGGCCCAGACAACCAGAAGTTTGCGACGGAAAACTTGTCAATAATACGGCGAATTTGATGAGGAGAGGAACTAAGTACTACATCTGCAAGTGTGAGATACCAATGCTTGTCATAGGGTTCAAATATAGAGAAGAGAGGGTGTGGGCAATATGAAAATCTTTTAATAAAAAAAAACATTCCCGATTGCAACGCCACCTGCTGAGTCCAATTGTGAATTTAAACCATTCAGGGACCCACTCAAATCCACAAAAAAATTTAATCAAAATAGATCAAACCATTTAGGAGTAGTTCAGTGACAAACACATGCACAGAATTATATATACTATAAAGATAATTATAAATAAATACCAGAATATTTATTTATTAGAAACCATATCATTAACAAATTATTTATAAGCATAAGCTATTTCATAATTCTATTTAATCACCAAATTATTTCTGATTTTTTTTTTGAAGTTAAATATTTTGATCGTCGATAAAAAGATGATTGCATCAGTGAATTTGATTATCATTTCAGTGCTGTCTCAATATAATCTTGGCATAAAGCACTTCGGAAATCTTGCATAAATAATTTAATTATTATTATTATTTTTTTTTTATCATTGCAGGGTTGCTTATAAAATATTAAATAATTTACCAACAACATAGTGTTAAAAATAAAAACTCTTAAGACTAAAAAAGTGCCCACTTTTTCCTTATGTAGCACTTGTTGCTAAAAGAGAACTTTAACATATTAAATTCTAAATATGAGAGATATTAATGAAAAATAATAATTTTAAAAGTTATAAAATAAATGACAAATTTTAAAATGATTAAAATTTTTATTCATAGTACTAAGCAAATATGTACATATTATAAAATGAATTAAATTATATGATAATAAGAGTGTTTATTAATGTACATTCTGTAATAAACTGAACGATATGCAATGATATCATTCAGTTAAATTATGATTTTATATAAAATTTATTAAGAAAACTTTCCTTATAGTACATATATACACCCGGTAAATAGCTAAAAAATGTTCAATAAAACAAATTTTAAAATTACCACCCCAATTAATTAAATTTAGATACCACCCCATACTTAGGTCTTGGATAAATAATAATAAAATATTTGTTTAATAGTAATTTTATAACCGATTTTTAAAAATTATTTACTATTACTGTATTTTTTAAACAATGCTATTTAAAATTCACTTACTCTTCATAAATTAGTTAGGCTAATAATACTCTTAAAATGTGGCTAATATACTTTAAAAAAAAAAAAAATTTAAATTTTTTAAATATCAAACTCAGTCTATTTTTTGATTTTAATAATTGGATAAAAAATTTACAAGTCTAAAAAATTTTGTTGCTGTGAAATAACCATCAATGCTTAAAATATTATAATCAATTATATATTTTTCAATTAACGAGTAAGAATTCTTTATTGCTCAACTATACAAGTATTACTATTGCTCAGCTTTAAAACAATAAATGATATAAAAAAAAATTTCTCCTAAAATGAGAACCATTGCTATATTTGAACTTGTGAAAATCAATTAATATGTTAACAATTTTAATAAGGAAAACTACAATGGTGTATGAACTCTTTTTTTTAAAGAAGATAATTTCATAATTGTCCTGTTTTTGTCCTCCTTAACTCAGAAAACTCCAATGGGTCATCCAAGCCAATAAGAGACATAAGACATGACTTCCAAAATTGCCACCTGAATTTGTATCTTTTTTAAAGCACTAATTGTAATTAATGCATTTAAGTTAAATCAACACTATCTATATTAAAACTGGGTTAGGACAGATTTTTTTTTAATATTATAATACCAATTGGCTAAATATTTTAATGCATATTTCTAATAAAAGGTATGCTAGTGAATGATCACTATTGGACAGAACCAATGATAGTCACTGAAGGGAATTAATTTTAAAACCACAATTTAACATCCAAACATTTTTATTAAAGGTGAAAAATATTAGAACTTAGAATCATTTTAATGTGTTACATAGTTAATAAAAGAAATTGGTTTTAAATTTGTGATCTATTAACTCTGTTGGGATATTTTCTTAGTTGCAGCAAAAATTATAGTACATGTTAAAATGAATAAAAATGCCATTACTTACAAAAATTGGCTTGCAATCCAGATAAAACATTTGTTAAATTTCAAAAAAAAAAAAAAAAAAATCATTTTAAAAATTAGTTTTAAAAGAAAAAAAATTGTTAGACAAATCTTTATGAATAAAAACCCCCAATAATAATAAAAAAGAAATTAGGTTAATAGTTTTATTTTCTGTAGATTGGGAAAACTATACCCCCATTGATAATTTAGCTATTTAAAACAAGATTGTCCAAATTATCTGAATCTCAGTTCTATTAATAAGAAATAAACTTTGAATCTCTTATTCATATTTTTAAGGTTCTATTTTTGTTCAATGTTATGAATATTTTCATGTTGCACAAGAGACCGCTTAGTTGTAAATTGTTTACTACAAATATCACAATGAAATGGTTTTTCACCAGTGTGAACCATAATATGCTGCTTTAAAGCACAACTTTCTGAAAATTTTCTATCACAAACATTACATTTGTGTACTTTTGTATCTCCAAAATGAGTCCTTTTATGTCTGCTTAGACCAGATGCACTTATAAATTCTTTTTCACATTCAGTGCATTTCAGTATTTTTGAAGATTTGTCTTCATTTGTATCATGAATTTTAGAATGTACTAAAAGTGAACTCTTTTTGCTAAACTGTTTTCTACAAATCTCACATTCAAATGGCTTTTCACCTGTATGGATCATAATATGCTGTTTTAAAGTACAACTCTCTGAAAATTTTTTACCACAAATATTACATTTGTGCACTTTTGTATCTTCAAAATGAGTCCTTTTATGTTTGTTTAGACCAGATGTACTTTTAAATTCTTTTTCACATTCAGTACATTTCAATATTTTTGAAGATTTGTCTTCACTTGCATTTGTATCATGAATTTTAGAATGTACTAAAAGTGAACTCTTTTTGCTAAACTGTTTTCCACAAATCTCACATTCATATGGCTTTTCGCCTGTGTGGATCATAATATGCTGTTTTAAAGCACAACTCTCTGAAAATTTTTTACCACAATAATTGCATTCATGTACTTTTGTGCATTGAAAGTGAGACTTAAAATGCCTAGAGTAGCCAGATCTACTTTTAAATTCTTTTTCACATTCAGTGCATTTCCAAATTTTTACAAATTCAATCTTTTCGTTATTATGAATTTTTGCATGTACCACAAGTGTACTTTTCTTGTTAAATTCTTTTTTGCATATTTCACATTTAAAAGGCGTTTCACCTGTGTGAATCATAGCGTGCTGCCTCAAAGTAGAACTTTTTGAAAATTGTTTATCACAGAAAATACATTTGTGCACCTTGGTGTCTTGAAAATGAGCCTTATAATGTTTCAGGAGGCCTCCTGAACTTTTAAATTCTTTTTCACATTCACTACATTTCAATATTTTTGCATCAAATCCATCTGCATGGTGATTTTTTCCATGTATATAAAGACAAGACTTCCTATTCAATTCCTTTTTACATATTTTGCACATAAATGGCTTTTTATTGGAATGGGCTGCTGAATGCTGTTTTAAAAAAGAAAATTTTGTAAATTTTTTATCACAACTATCACATTGATGGATTTTTATATTTTTAAAGTGAGCTTTTTTATGCTTTACAAGATCAGAAAAATTCTGAAAAACTTTCGCACACACTGAACACTTTAAAGTTCGTGGAAGTTTTGCCTTTTCTGCTTTATTTACAGTAACGCGTATTGAGTTAAATAATGTTACCAACATTACTAAGAAATCTTTCTAAGTCCGCGTTTTACAATCAGATAGCAAAATAACAACGATAAACATGGTTGTTTGAAAAATTGACACTCACTTGCCTTGCCTTGACTTGATACTTTGAGATGTATGCTCGCTGATACTGCTTTATCTCAATTAATCCAAATATTGATTAAACTACTCTAAAACTGGAAATTCTTGAATCCATTGCCTATGACAGCTTACAAATTCCATTTTAAAAAATAAAAAAAAGTCGGTGCTATGGAAAATCGGAATCGTAAAATATGAAGATGCAATTAGAACTTGAAATAAAAACCGAATTACCAAAATAACCCCAGAAAGAGAAAATATGGTACGACATAGCTTACAGCGTTACGAGACTTTTTCGAGAAATTGAATTATTGTTGCTGTCTTATAATAAACATCCTCTAACGTATCAAATATCCAAGCATAAGAAAGAACTTTATTTCCAAAATCACTTTGTAGTTTGTTTCTTGCTTCTACATATTTTAGGGGACTGGTGGCCGATGGGCTAGTGCTCTGGTGCTTGGTACCACAGGTTTCGGGTTTGAGTCCCTTTGGGGTCCTGGATGTTTGTAGTGGTTCGGAATCCACTTTAAACTGTAGATCCCGGTCTGTTTAGCCCTTGTGTGTACAAGATGACCGTAGAGTGACAAACCAAACCCAAACTTTACATATTGTATGCATTGAAACAAAATGTGTTCAACTGTTTCCGGAGTTTTGCAGATAGGGAATGGAGATGAAGTCAGGCCAAATCTGTAGAGTTTAGAATTACCAGGATATGTCCTTGTGTAAAACCTGCATATAAGATTGTCTTCTTTTTGATGATTAAGAAAGAGTCAATGAGAAGGTTTATTGCTATCCAAATGACTGAATTTCTGAGCATATTTGCTGTTACTATTCTGTCGCTTTTATCTGTGTTTCTTTCTCCTTCTTCTTCTTTTTTTGTTGAAATATGAGATCTTCAGGTGTTATTCAATGAAATATTATTGTATATGCAGCAGATTTTACGAGAGAATCGGCTATATCATTCTCTGATACCAACATGTCATTGGGATCAGATAAATTCGATGGATAAAATGCTATTGCAAATATCTTGAAGTTTATTGCCAAGGAACTGGATTATGCTATTGGAATGGATATTGCAATTTTGTATTGTCTGTTGAACTGATACACTGCTTGTGATAATAATTTTTTTATGACATGAAAGAACAAAAGTTGAAAGGGTTAAAAGGAGTGCAAGAGTTTCTGTAATGATAATACTATTGTAATTTGAAATCTGTCCCGATGAAGACTTTTGTGATAAAGAATTGGTTACTGCTATTGAATGTTTGAATTCTGTCTTAGATGTGTCAGAGGCTAAAATGATCCTATCTTTCCAATGGTCACTTTTGTATTCAAAAAAGTGTTTGATGACTTGATGAGGTAACTGTTCTGTTTGAAAAGGTAAATCATGGAGATGAAATGTGACTTTAGAGTTCAAATTAACAGGAGGAAAATTGGGAATTAAATTGGAAGGTTCAATGTTTAAATTGTCCAAAAGATTACAAAAAAAAAAGAGAAATGTGACGTTTCAACCTTGGGTCTTATTTCCCGAACGAAGATAAATGGTGAGTGGAGAAGAGGAATCAAAAGAAATAAAAAATCTTTTAAATAATTTAAGAAAAAAGCTCTCTGCCAGCATATATTGCCTCTAAAACAAAGGAAACTTACCAGCTTCTTTTAGTAAAATTGGGATCGGTGTCCACATCGGAAGACCTATTACAAAAAGTAAAGCAAGATAATATAAAGTGTTTAGTGTTTGGAAATCACTATGGCTGGATGAGATAAGGATAAGAGCTCCATATTCTACTACTAAGTTGAATAAAGATGTCGAGTGCCTGAACGCGAAGCGTTCATCTACTCAATGGTATGTGTCGAAAATGATGTCGAACCAGTCGAACCTTGTATGTCACGTGAACACTTTTTCCTCTCTTAACTGTAACCAACCGTACTTCGGTTTAAGAACTGCACTTCCTTGTTAGTGGTTGGCCGCGCTAAGATGCGCTTTCTCTGTCTGTATGTCTGTCTGTAAATTTTTGTATCTTCTCGTCATTAATATGCTGAAATAAAGTATTTAAATAAGAATATTGGAATGAATTGGCTGCTTCCCGCCCCTTTGGATATCTCTCTTCAATAATCCTGGAACTGGAATGGTAAGAAAAAGTTTATATGAACCTTTCTAGTTTTATTTTGGAGGATTGTTTTGGTGAGGTAAAAGTATGTGAGGGCAGTAGGAAAGAAAAGTCATGACAAATAAATAATAGTAATCGTATAAATTGAGAGAAGCTTTATATTCTAGTAAGTTACGAACTGTGATATTTATTATTTGAATTAAATGTCAGGTTTCCAATTTTTTTTTATTGGAAAAATTCCCAGCTTCGCACTTTTCATGAAGAGTGAATTTCCATGTTTCGCACCATTAAGTGATTTTATGAAGGATTATTCGAAGATTACTAATAACTTTTTCAAGAGTCTTATCACTGATAAAAAGAAAGATAACATCTGCATATAATAAGCATTCTATATGATCAGGAATGATCTTGAAAATATGTCTCATATAGAGTGTAAAAAAGAAAAGCACTAAGTACCCTCACTTGCTGTACGCCACGAGTGGAAAATAATTTCATATGCCCAGTGTTTCTCCTGTTATTAATTAAATTATTAATCCATTTTTCAACAGTGCCCTGTAAGATTTTATAAATAAGTCCATCTCTCCAAATTGAGTCATAAGCAGAGGAAATTTTAATTTAAGAGAAAAAAAAAAAAAAAAAAAAAAAAAAAAAATTTGGCCCTTTTTGCCTGAACTATTTTGTGATGTGGGAGTGATAATGAATACATGCAATCCCTGAAAGGAATAAAATCAGAATGATAAGGATGGAATTTGTCATTAACTGTAAAGTGCCTTGACTTGATTTGCAGCTTTGAGAAAATATTTAGAATAAGACTTAAGCACTTCATTTCACTTACAAAAAATCCTATAATCCTCCTAATATATAAATCTATAATAATTTAATCCCCTGATCTAAAGAAACTAAGCACTTAGGAATTATTCTTGATAGTAAATTTAACTACAGATCACATATCTACAATAAAATCTTTTGAAATAAATTCAATACTCAGTTTAAAATTCTCTATCCTTTAATCAATAGAAACTCTGCTTTACCTCAAAATACTAATATATCTCTTATCTTCGTCCAGTATTAGCTTATGCAAGCTCTATGTGGGGTTCTGTTACATGTACTAATTTCGAAATCATTCAAAGGCTTGAGAACAAAATTCTTAAGGCTCGTTCCCACCGAGGCGTGAAGCGGCCACGCATCATGCGGCAGGGAAGAAAAAATTTATTTGCATAATTTACTTTCACACTGACGCATCAGAAATCGCTTTACTCCTAATGAAGTTCCAGTTGCTTCTACTAGTTGGCAGATCTACTATTGGCTCAATTCAAGTCACATGACGCGGCAAGCATTTGAGTCGAAAGTTATAACGCGGCGAAGCTTGTGATTGGACAACGCTTTACGCTTCGATGGGAACGAACTTTTAAAGCTGCATTCGCTCCTGATACTAGAGACTCGGAAGGACCGCGGAAAGAAATGAGGTGGGTTTTTTTTTCCCTTTAACTAATCGGTTCATACCGAGAACTAAAAATTCCACTTTATGAAGTTCAGTATTCTGTTCATATAGTAAAAAGGATTCAGACGTCATTTACGCACAGTGAAAGAAGATCTATGTCAACTGTTGTTTGCATTCTTTTTTTTCCTTTTAATTTTTAGTTATTTTTGCAGGTTGTAATTTCATAATGCTTTTATAATGGTTCGCATAACAAAAAAAAAAAAGAAGAAAATAAAAATATGAGTACTTTAATCGCTTTCAGTAGATCGCTTATAGTAGAAACTACTAGTAGTAGTACTGAAAAATTACATTCATAGAAAACTTAAAGCTGGTATTTAATATTTAGCCATTTTTTTAACGTAAAAAAGAACAAAATTCCTCTTCAAACAAACATCTCGGAAAAATCCTAATCTATCACCATGGTATGCAGGAAACTGAATAAAATGTTCCAAACATTAAATATTTTTGGTAAGTATGGTTATAAATAAGGTTATTTAACCAATGAAATTTCTGTGTTCTATAAAATAATTGAAAATTCTAAAATTATTTGTAATATATTAATGTATATACTTTTCAGTTAGCATGCATAAAGGTAAAGTGTTAATGTAATATTTAAGGATAAAATGCATTATTTTTTATTATGATAATCCCTTCTTTCATACAAAAAAGGGAAAAACATCTACATTACTAATATTAATGTATTAGTAAGTTTATTTAATTAATAAACTTTGAAAGTGAGTAATTACATTTAATTAATACACTTTCCATTATATACTACTTATTACCCATGATAGTATATTTTTATTAATGTTCTATTTTAAATTAATAAGATGGAAGAAAACATCCTCACCCCCACCCCTCTTGAAAAACCTCACTGACATCAAAGTTTATGAACTACTAAAACCTTTGCCAATATTAAACTACGTTTAAAAATATTAACATAATCGCCCATTAAATTAACAATAAGTAACATTTAAATGTCTTACTAATTTTGAAGAGAGATTAAATACTTACTGTTATCATTACTTTAAAAAATGTCAGTTTAATTAATGTTTAAATTAGGCAAATTTTTTTAGCCTAATTTTCAAAAGACTTTAAATTTAGGGTAAAAAAAAAAAAAAAAAAAAAAAAATTGTATTTATTTGCAAATAAATAAATAAAAGCGCTACACTAACATTTAGTTAAATAATGAATAAGTAACAATAGATTGCAGTAATATTTTCTCTTGTTTCAGAGGAATACAAAAGGTAAAAATTACAGCAAGAACACAAAAAAATACATTGACACAATAATTGCTATTAGCTTTACTTCATTCTTAAATTTGATTTTCAAACATTCTTCAGAAAAACCGAATTACTTTGTAATGAAAAAAAAAAAAAAAAACCTTTTTTTTTTACTCTCTTTAAGGTATTGTTGAGTAATATTTTTAGTATTCATACATGCCTAGACCTCTTTCGACATGATAGATAAATTCTTACATAATATATAAATAAAAAAACGATTCCATATATTCATTCATTGTACATTATTTTATATTCCATTTTTTTTAATTCTCTTGATTTATGTATCACACAGATGGTTACATAATTAAGAGAATTTAGATTTGAAAATATGAGAATGTAATTCTTAGAATCTTCATGAATTGGGGATTTTTTTTCTAATTTTGATTTCGGATTGGTCACAAAAAAAAGGGAATAGAAATCATTTAAAGAAATTATTTTAGAAATACAAATTCATAAAATCTTGAATTTGTATAAAATAAAATTAACATAAAAAGAAGTTTAAATGTAATAATGAGAAATATTTTTTATAAAACTTCAAATTATTAAAACTTTAGATTCCAAATTATATTTCAATTTTTAAGAAAGATTATTATAGAAAGATCGATCAACTTTTGATCTTGTTACCATTACAACTTTCACGGGAGAAAATAAAAGTTTGAATATATCAAATTTCCAAAACAAATAAAACTCAATACACAATTTTCGTACTATTAATTTGATAAGTATTAAAAAATTATAAATATCATATAAATTTTTTAAAAATATCCGACATATTTTTTTATTCTAATAGTTTAACTAAGACTTTCTAATATTAATAAGAAATTGCTTTGTAATTATGCAAATAATTTTGAAATTGTTTGGGACCTGAACAAAGGTACCAATTGTAAGAACCTACAATTGTATTTCTTCTCTATTAAAAAATGTCTCCTCTACAATGAGATTTTATTTTTTTTATGCAGGAGGAAAGGATACTGCATTGGAGGAATTTATGTTTTTATAACTTCTTTTAATTTCATAGGGTCAAGAAAAATAAATAAGCAATATTAAAATTTTGGAAACAAAAGGTTGTTTTAGTTTTTTTTTTTTTTTTTTTTTTTGCCTTTAGTTTTGATTTAAAAATTTAGACTTGATTTTTAAAAACTCTTCATTCTGTTTGAAAAAATAAAATGTTAACATTTGCCATTAAACTAATAATGGAGACAATCTGCATTAAAACACTTTAAAAAATAATTGTCCACCATAACGATCCACCTTAAAAGATTTTGTTGAAAGCAATACAAAATAGAATTGTATTTCATTGCAAACTAAGTACTAAAATACAGCCACAACAAAATATCCTACCTAAAAAAGATAAAATTTATAAGATAAAAATTTGTTTGGCATTCCTTACTTGAAAGCTGTTGGATTTAATCATTTTTCAAATCGAGAACTAATATATGCACAAAACTTCAATAAGAAAAAATGGCTTCTTGAATAGTTATGTGCAGGATAAATGTGATAATATACTGAAATAGACAATTCAAATAAAATTGTGATGGTTGATGAAACTGTATTAAATCATCGGAAATACAACATAAAACATTTTTCTACAGGAATAGGTATCAAGAGAAATTTGCTGAAAAAGTAAATGCACTTTTTAGCAGCTGTGATCGACTACTCTACAAAAAAAAAAAAAATTGTTTCAATAACAAAAAATATTTTAGAAGGAAAATAATCTATTATGACTACTGGAAGGCATATAAAAAAATTATAACTAAAAAAACCCCCCAAGAGTAAATAAAAATATGCTTTAATTGATTCTTATACTAGTTATCATACACTAACTACAGAAAGGTTATGTGGGAAGTGATAAATGGAGAAACAAATTTCGGTCCAATATTGCTAATTCACACCACTCACTAGTTTTTCTCCTTATCCAGTTTATTGAATGATAACAGTTTCAAAAATATAGTAAGAAATCCAGCAGATTAAAGCGTCTTTGATTGATATTAGGCCCAAATCCATTTTGTATTTCTTGATTGTCATTCTACATAAATATTAGGTTAATAAACTGTTTTCTAGTGATGCATACATTTAATTGATTCAAAAGGACAACCTGCTAACAAAAAAGTATAATTTTTTACTTTAAATTAACAGTTTCAATATTCTATTATAATTTATTTTCTTAGCTTGATTTAAAAAATATGCTTTTATTCTTTGGAATGTTCTAATATAGAGAAGAAAAAGTGTTAGAATATTACAAGATTGTTCATGCTAAATGCTATTATTTTTCAGAACATAGATCAAAATTTTATATTTTAGTAGTGCATTGTAATAGTTTAAAAATTTCATATTACTGAGATGAAAGATAAAAAAAAAAAAATTCAAAAATAAACTATTATAATATTGTCCCCCCCTCTGCTATATGAAGAAAGCTCTACCATTCATGAAGATATTTCATTTAACTTTTGTACTTAATCATCATTTTATTTAAAATGAAATTACACAAACTATTATTGCATCCAATATTTATTTATAGGTAAAGTCAAGGAGAAGTAGCCCTTTGAAATTTATTTATAATTTTTTTTAATTTGAAAAAAAAAAAAAAAAAAAAAAAATTACCAATTGATACCCAAATATTTTTAAGGCTCTCTATATATATTTATATTTTTTTTTTTTTATCAAAAGCTATCAAAATTTTTTTATAAGAAAATTAACACTGAAAAGCATTGCACTCCCTTCAACTAATAAACATTCATATAACTAAAATCGAAAGCAATCCAAAATAGATGGCATTTTCTCTTTCTCAGTTTTTAAGTTCTATGTTAAAGAAAATAAAGCTTAACCCTTAAGAGGTATCTAAAAACTTCCCTTTAATAGTATTATGGGTATAATTTCCCTCCAGTAAATGAATTTTATTTTATAAATTTAATAAAGATATGCAAATGAGATTAACTATATTATAAGAATTGCATATTTTATGAAAATAAATAATATTGTGGTGCCTTTTACAAATGAAGTTAGTAGACATTGTACATCTCATTTGCATATTCTGTGCTTAGATGTGGATGGTGGTACTGCCACTGCTGTTTCCTCAGCCTTTTTATCAAGTATTTCTAATATTTTCCACAGATCATGTGGCAAATTCAGTATTTGAGAAAGAGAGGTTCCAGTCAGTTCATTAAACCACATATCATTATTTAATTTAGCTTTCTTATGAAATGGGATTTGTTGAGGAAGCTCACCCTCATCTTAACAGGAAATTATTACATAAACTCTTTTATGATTACTAGAGTGAATGATATGTATTTCTGCGTCACTTTCTCCCATGTCATTATGAATTAAGTCTACGTCATCATTTCCCACATCATCGTCTTCTTCATTATTACTTATTTGTTTTCATAATCGATAAAATCATCTGCTCCTAGCATAACTTTCATCATTTAATCTATTTTGGGAGATGCCATATTATATAATTAACTTCAAGGTAATAAAATGAATGAAAACATTACTAAAATAATTATTTCCTTACCACTCGGCTTATAATTGTCTTACTAGAAACAAAAATTATAACTACAGTAGTACTTAACAGCAAATTAAATCTCATAAAGTAAGTTTAGAAAACTTACCAGATCAATTTTCCTTTTTGTGCAGCTAACAAAGTACATAATGAAAGTGAACATTTTGATAATGGCATCCTTACCGAAGCCATAAATAAAATCAGTGTTACCAGTAATTCGATTTTTTAATAATATTAGAAAAACAATTTACATAGTGTAATTTTTCACCCATGATACCTTTTAAGGGTTAAAAACAAAAAATAAAATAATGGTATAAATAGAAGTTCTCATTATGCCAAGACCCCTTTACAGATCAATGCAACTTTATAGATTTATTCATAATTATTTTCATTTCTTACCCATAACAAAATTAGTTTAATGTTTACTAAGTTTAATCTATTGAAATGAAATAATAAATCGACTAGTTGTTCAGTATTTTTTCGCAAGGAAAACTCTTTGTAGTGCAACAAGGACATTTTTCTACTGATAAATGCAGAATCAAATGTATATAAATATGCAGTCTTTATAAATTTTTTACCATCAAAGCATGCAAAGACTAAAATTTCAAATTCACACATCTTAAAATTCAATAAAAATAAAATGCATTATCTTAAAATGAGACAAGAAGAACTAAAAATCTTTTCAGCTTTATACTTTTATTACATGTTTCATAAGTTATAGTTTGTATTGGAATGTTCACATAATTTAATTAGCCTTATCTTTGGTAGTTTCAAACACTTCTGAAAACAGGAGCTATTTTATTTTTTTATTAGTCAAGCATAATATATATGTGAAGCTCATTTTTTCGGGTCAAGAACGGCACAACACATTTCTTATCGGAATGAATTCCGAACGTAAAATTTAAAACATGATGTCTTTGACTCTCAACTTTTTATCACAAATATAGCACTTTTATTTTTAGAATGAGTTTATCATGCTTAAATTAACTAGATACACTTTTACTTCTTTTTTCATAATATAATTCAATTTTTACTTCATTAAAAATTTTCATTTATCATGTTTCCAATAGATGTACTTATTTTTCATATAATTTATTCTCAAATCACTCTTTCACATATATGGATCCTAATATACATTTTTAAAAAAATTAAAAATTGAGAAGTTTTTGTATCTTAAAATTAAGTATTTATCCATTTACTGAGTGAGATATACTTTTTATTTACATTCAATCCACTTTATGTTATAAAAGATTCAATATCTGCATGACGATTTTCAACATGCTTCACCAGAGTAAATTTTGTTCTTAATCGCTTTCCACATATATCACAAGCAAAAGGTTTTTCACCTGTATGGGTCCTCATATGTCGATTTAATAAATAAATATATGGAAACTTTTTTTTACAAAAAGTACATTCATGTATTCTAGTATCTCCAAAATGAGCCTTTTTATGTTTATTACGGCCACATCTACTATTGAATTCTCTATCACACACACTACATTTCCATCTCATAAGTTCTCTTCTTACAGTATTATGAATTTGAGTATGTTCAGAAAGATAACTCTTTCGACTGAACTTTTTCCCACAAATCTCACATTCAAAAGGTTTTTCACCAGTGTGAATCAAAATGTGTTCCTTTAATTTAGAAGGGCATGTAAATTTTTTTCCACAAGAATTACACTCGTGTATTTTTGTTTCTCCATAGTGAACCTTCTTATGTTTATACCAGCCAGCTTTACTATTGAATACTTTATCACACTCGGAACAGTTAAATGGTCCTAAACAATTTTCAATTTTTCCTGTACTGTGAACTTCTATATGTCTTCTTAATGTACTGTTTGCTGTAAATTGCTTTCCACATAATTCACATTCATATCTTTTTCCACTTGTATGAACCCGAATATGCCGATTAAAGGCATACTTTTTAAAAAATTTTCTATTACAAAAATGGCATTCATATAATTCAGTATCTGTAAAATGTGTCACCTTATGTTTATTACAGCCAGTTCTACTTTGAAATTCTTCACCACACACAGTACACTTATGCATTTTCTGAGGTTCAGGTTCTTCTGCATTAGGTACCTCAAAATGAGCTCTTTGATGCCTATTACGGCCAGATCTACTATTAAATTCTTTATCGCATTCAGAGCACTTCCATATTGGTAAGGGTTTGTTTTTTTCTGCACTGTGAATTTCAGCATGACTCCTCAATTTACTTCTAGTGATAAACTGCTTTCCGCATGTTTCACATTCAAATGGTTTTTCACCTGTATGGGTCATAATGTGCTGTTTAAGACCAAAATTTTCTGAAAATTTTTTGCCACATAAATTACACTCATGTATTTTTGTATCTTGAAAGTGAGCTTTCTTATGTCTGTCACGACCAGATTGACTTGCAAACTCTTTATCACATTCAGGGCATTTATATATTCTTGGAGGTTCAGTTCTTTCTGTATTATGAACTCTAGAGTGTACCTTAAGCTTGAATTTTGTAACAAACTGTTTACCACATATCTCGCATACAAATGGTTTAACACCTGTATGGATCATAATGTGTTTATTTAAATTGCCCTTATCTGCAAATTTTTTATCACAAATATCACATTTATGTACTTTCATATCCTCAAAGTGTGTCCTGTAATGCCTAATGTGACCTGATGCAGTTCTGAATTCTTTTTCACATTCTGTACACTTCCATATTTGTAAAGGTTCAGAATTTTCTGTAAGATCAGTCTCAACATGGTCAACCATATTACTCTCTTGATTTACCAGATCTGGATAAATTTCATTTTGTGATGGTTCAGAATTTTCTGTAAGATCAGTATCACTATTATTATTTTCTTGATTTAACCGCTCATCATCTTGAAATGGTTCTTCCTCTGTATCAGTAGTTTCTGCATAATTAGTATCAGCATGATCAACACTGCTACTCTCATGATTTAACTTCTCTGTGTACATTTCATCTTGAAATGATGTTTCATTTGGTGCAAAGTGTTTTACAAGATTATTCTCAACATAATCAACAACATTATTCTCTTGATTTAACTGCTCTGTAAAAGTTTCATCTTGAAAGGTTTCTTCATCAGAGTGGATCATAATGTTTTTTTTTTTTTTTTTTTTTTCGAAGTACGACGCCTAAAAAATTTGTTTTAGAATACTGTAAATAATTTTATATCTTCGCAAATAACTTTATATATTTGAAAAGTTCACTTTTTATATAAATCATTTCTTTACATATCTCATACGCAAATAGTTATTTTTATCTGCGTAAATCGTAATGCATTATTCTAAATAAGACCTTTTTAAATATGTTTCTTTGTGTATTTTCAATATTAATTTTGCATGCGAATAAATATAAATTTTGAAACTTGTAAATTTGAGATTTATGCTCGCTAATAGTGCTATTTTTTTCAAATGATGTGTTTCTAAGCGTCCTCCCTTACACGGAAATAAATAAATACGCGTTGCCATTCGATTTGTGACAAAAGTAGAAAAACTAATCAATGGCCTAAAATTATGGATTAGAGATAGCGAGTAAGGAAAAATATATTTATTATTATTATTGAGTCATTTTTTTTTACTAGTTGCCCTAATTTATTATATACAGCAATTCGATGAAGTATACTCAGAAAATATGATAAACAAGACACTTCATAAGCAATTTTAATAATTTAATTCATGTTGTTACTTATCCCACTCGGTAGATATCTAATCTAGACCAAGCCCACGAACCCGTATGGACTCATGGTTGAAGGGGAAGGAAGCAGCTTCTGTTTTGATAGAGCACCCGTAGGTAGAAGTCTGACTTTTACTCCGTAACGCTCTTATAGTCATAGGAGACCAGGACTTACAGCTTAAAGTGGATTCCGAACCACTACAAACATCCACGGCACCGCCGGGACTTGAACCCGAAACCTGTGGAACCGAGCTCCAGAGCGCTAGCCACTCGACCATTCAGGTCCATAATTTAATTTATTATTTTAAAAACGAAGGACTTCAAAAGAATATTACTACATAGTTAAACCTGCAGAACAGTTGTTTCCAAACGGTGCACCCAGTGGTATTTCAGCGAAATATGTGCGCAGAAATAAAAATAAATATGTTAATCTTTTTCTTCTCAGTTTTACCATTCAAAGATAGTATTCATTACAAACAACAAACTTTTCAGTTGCTTTATTTTTCTTCTTTCTTCACATAAAAAGTCGCCAATGATAATGTGCCAAAGAAGGTTTCCACAAAACGAGAGATAATTTCCATGGTTGGGCACTAGGAGCGTTAGCGTTCTATGTGATTTTCAATGTAAAGAAAAATTTCCATTGCAGTCTCTGAGACTGTAAGGTGTTATCTGTGGAGTTGACCATCTTGTGATGAAACTATAAAAAGGCGTTAATATCGGATGCTTATTTCTCAGAAATTTGTATATAATACGCCTGCAAATATTTGTACATTTTAAATGCACCTCGACTTCAAAAAGATTTAGAATCATTGTTGTAGAAGATGAAAAAGAACTCCCGATGAAAGGGACGTTAATGTGGACGTCGAAAGCTAATTGGGAAATATTATTGAAAATTTTTTGATTTGCTCAAAAGTTCTTTTTTTTTAAGTAGCCAACAAACAAAGAAGAGAAAAATTAGTAAACAAATGACCCATGTGATTTCAAAGATTATTCTTCGAAAAGTATTAAAAAAAGTAAATATATGAAATTTATAAAATATTATCGTTATTTTAACATAAGGAAAGGGGAAAAAATGCAATTTTTTTTTTTTTTTTTTTTTAACTTTCTTCCCTTTTATTAATTTTTTTTCTTCTGTTCACTGGAATTAACGAATTTTTTCCCCTCATGCCAGGACATTAATGCTTCTATACCTTAACTCATCAACCCTCAAAGTTATTGACAATTATATATATAGACCAAACACTTTAATGTGTCAATGCTATTTTCGAATGATATCCAATTTTTAATGAACAACTATTTGATCACCATCTAGAAATTCTAACTTTTTCTTGGAGTTTCTCTCCTATTGATTTGTCATGTTTATTCACGATATAAACTTTTGAATTCTTGGTTTAGTCGCCTTGCTCGATCTCGAATTCAAGCTTCCCTGGATCATAAACCTAAAACCCTAGTCGCAAAACTCTCATCCAGATTAACTAATGTTCATCCAGGCGAAGTTTTACAGTAGTATTGAAATCTTATTTAAAATAATAAGATCTGCTCTTTTATTTTTGCGAATGTTAGTTGGTTGGCGCTTTATTTCAGCGGTAATAATAAGAATGGATATTGCTGTTAAGGATTCTGTAACACTTTTTATACAAAGTGAGAAATAATAATATGCGATGAATGCTAAAGATTGAAATTATACTTCTTCAAAGGATAGAATATAGTTTGAAAAAAACACCTTTTAAGGATAAGAAATTTCTTTGAATTTATTGTTTCTTTATCTGATGTGAATTCATTTTTTCATTGAATTCTTTACTATTTATCATTCATTGATTCTTTATCTGGTTTTCCGCAAATCATGAAAAAAGTTTAGTTTACTCTTTGTTATTTAAATAAAAAGAAATAATTCAGTAATTTTTATTAGTAAAATTGGCTTTTGTAACTGTTATTCAAAGAATCATCTACTTCATAACATCTACATTACATTACCTCTCCTCCCCCATAAGCATTAATTACGATGTTAAATGAAACCGATTTTATGCAATCATAATTAACAATTTTTTCTTAATTTTTCAGGCTTTTTTCTTTTTCCTTTTCTTACTTATAGGCAAACTTAGTGTGAGATTTGTCATCTAATCTCAAAAATAAAGTTATTTTATTGGTACTGGTGTCCTTGTAAACTTTGTTATTTTTTATTCCGGTATTTAATCTAGAGAAATGTGCATTGCTGACGAAGAAATTAGCATAAGATACTCTTTTTTAGATATTTAAAAGCTTTGAATTACGAAACATGCGAAGAAATTTTAAAAAGCCGCCAATCGTGTTAAAGCCGCAAATCTTTTGTTGACATTTTCAAATTTATATACAATTAGTGAAATTGCAGAAGTAGAAATAAAATAAATAGTAAAAAAAGAAAAACGAAACAAATCTTAAATATAACTTAATGCTGTTATTATAAACAATTAGTTTGTGAAGCAAACTGAAAATGTACAACGAAATTAATGTGTATCAAAATATCGCACATTCATGAATAAAACTAATTTAATAAAACATATAGTAGTTACACATTTATTTAATATATATATATAGATATATATATTACAATATCATCTATAGATATTGATTTTATAACTTTTCTTTTTTTTTTATTTATATTAAATTTAATTTTCTGAATTTTTTAAAATAGTATCAATTTAAAGTAATTAAATAATTTTCTGAAAAATAAATTTAATTGCCAAATTTAATTTTTAAACAACTTTTATATTTGCAAATTACAGTAAGAGCTCTTTAATCCGGAACTTCCGGCACCATAGTTGTGACGAATTAGTGATTTGGATTATCGAGAATCAATATAGTTTTAACTTGGATACCAATCACTCAAGAGTAAAAATTTAAATGATTTTAAAATGTACATATTTAATGTACTATCATATACTGAAATGCTGAAGCTGTGTAGACAATATACGTATCTATCAAATTATTTCATCATTCTCGTAAATATAAAATCAAAATTCATACATTAAATACTATTCTAATGTAATATACTGTGCTGATAAAAAAATATAGCACAAAAGAAAAATTAATATACAGACTGTTGCCCCTCCCAATAAGTTTTTTATTTCCTGTATCATTTTATTTCTTCTAGTATTGCATTTCACTTTGAAACCTGGTAACTAAAAAGAAAAAGAATGTAGAATCTGTTAATATAATGTTTTTCATCAATAAGATGTACGTATTACATAAGAAAATCATGTACAAGGATTTATTCATCTCTATATAGCCTCATCGTGTATCATCGTTTCTTTCCTGTGTTGTGCAAATAAACTTGTTTTATAATCAAAGAAGAAGTTCCGTTTCAGTCACAACACAGACAGTAAAAACAAGTTGTCACAATTTACTCTATGTCAAGAAAAAAACCCCCAAAAACATGAGTGTCATTCTGTAAATAAGTATCGAGTTGCTTCCGTGATTCGGATCACTTTTTCAAAAATTCGTTTCGAATTAAACACAAATTTATGAGTTCTGGGCTGTACTATTTCGTATTGAAAAACAACAGAATTAATTTTTCTATGTTGCATGATTTTTAGATTTAAAAGCATATATCTGAAACTCAGAAAATAAAACAATTTTTTAAACTAAGCAAGTATTTTGTTTTAAATAAAAAATTTCGGTAATATTACATTTAGACAATGATAACAAAGCAATGTTAGGCTCAGAATATCTCAGGATCATTATTATTATTATTCCATTTTTATTAATTTTTCCTTATTTAAGAAGAAATAAGAAAAATAAATTTTAAATTAGGATAAAAAATTTATGCTGTTTTATATATATATATTATTATAGAAATTCAAATATAAATTTAGCTATTCGCATTGGTGTTTAAAATCAGATCAGAACTATAATTTGATTCATCTATAGAACTTAAGAGATCATGAGATAAATCGCTGCTATTTTCACTCTGATTAAAAAATAATGAAAAGTAAATTCAAGCCATTATAAGCAGTAAATAACTCATAGCTCCTCACCAATATTCTGATTACTAATGAATATCGAATCACATGTTTGTAAGACAAAGTGAAATCACGATTGAATGAGTGTTGCAAGATGTACGATAACATGGGTGAATTCTTGCTGAACTTAAAATAATAGAAGACGCCCAAAATACTCATTTTTGCCCAGAATTATATATCAGTTTTTGTTTGAATTGATTCTGGTGTTTTCCAAAAGATAAAAATGTAAGACTAGTATAGTTGTAATAATATTCGGTGAGATTTTAGCTGTTTTCGCATGTGATATAGCAGTTATTCCCGAACAACCCGAGCAGTATGTTTGGGATCATTATCTTGTTGGAAAGTGAAAGATCCATCGAGTCCCAATTTAGAAGCACTTTGGCTTAGATTATTCTTTAAAATATTCAAATAGCTATATTGATTCATTATTCCGTCGATTATAACTAAATTTCCTACCCCAGTTGCTGCCATGCAACCCCAAACCAAAATCGAACCACCACCGTGTTTTACAGTTCCTCTCATGTTCTTTGGTTCTAGAGCTGCATTTGCTTTCCTCCAAACTTTTTGGTTTCCATCTGACCCGTGAATGTTGAATTTACTTTCATCCGAAAAAATCACGGAATTCCAAAAATTTGTGTCCTGCTTTACATTTTCTTTTGCAAAATCTATTCTCTTTTTGCGATTCACTTTGCTAACAAATGGTTTTCTTCTCTTATTGAGACCATGGTATCCTGCCTTCCGTAACACACGGCGAATTGTTTCAGGATTGCATGACTTCCCAAAATTGTTTTTCACATCAGTTGTCAATTTTGGTGTGCTAATCGTCTGATTTTTTTTCACATTTCCAACAATAATTCGCCTTTCTCGATCCATTAAAATGGGCGGTCGTCCTGTTCTTGGCTTGTTTAGAGTATTTCCCTCAACCTGGAACTTTTCTATGTTTTTTTGCACTGCTGCAGGACTTTTGCCTATGATTTTAGCGATTTGTCTTTGGGACTTGCTTTCCTTATAGAGCTTTATTATTGCAGCCTTTAGATCTTTTGATAATTCTTTTCCACGTGGAGCCATTGGTGAATTGTTGATGTACTTAAAGCTCAAACTTACAAGCTTTGTAGCAGAACTTCTAAACTTATCACTGAAATACGAAAAATCACTCGAGAAGTTTCATTCAGCCTATTTAAAAGTCAAAAATTCAGAGTGCATATATACTTTTGTAATTTAAATTTCTACTGGTAGTTAACAAAATTACTCTTAAAGTTTTTTAAAATATAATGATTTGGTTTATTTTTCATTACTTTATGACTTGAATCAGAAGCTACAAACAACGCCCTCCAAAATAATATTTTTCTTATATTTATTTGAGAACTAGAGCTTTTTCACTTAAACTATGAGTTGCATACTTACTTTTGTGATTAAGTGTATATGCCTGTGACTAATCGGTGGAAAATATACAGAGATCAGGAATATCAGTGGTCTTGAATGAAGATTATTTCAAAAGTGATACTGACTGGCAACTGGCAAAGATATTTTCACAAATATGTCAGAAACTTATGAAGAAGTTACCTATCATTCTTATTTACGCCAACTGAGAAAGATGTGAAATCTAAGCAAACTGGATCCGAGCTTAAAGAATGCAGTCAAAGGTTATCATTCTTCTCATTACTTCGTTTTAGACAAAATAAAGGGGCCGTTTCAGGATTACCTGCTGAAAAATAGTCACAAGCCAAAGGCAATAACAGGCCTGATCTCTGTACACCATTGATTGCTGTAGATGGTTTAAATCTGGACAATAAATTGATGTCGCATGTAGAGTGGCGTTTAAACTTAGAATCAGGATTGCAAACTCTTCACTCTTTTACCAAGAAACTGGTATTGCATGTAGAGTGGAGTTTAAACTTAGGGTCGGTATTGCAGTCTTCGTTCTTTACCAAGAAACATATTGTATGTAGAGTGGCGTTTACATTTAGGGTAGGTATTGCAAATTCTTCACTCTTTAACCAAGAAACTGGTATTGAATGTAGAGTGTCGTTTAAACTTAGGATCGGAAACTTGGAGTGTTTTACAGCCAATCGTTTTGTTGCAGTATGGAGGAAAACCGTATGGTTTCGTTAGTCAGCTTTCGGATGTTGTCTGTTTGGTTGGTTTATTTATTCTGTCTGGCGTTGGGTTTTGACTATACACCTGAGGATTTACACCCTTCTCGAAGATAAGAGGCTTGCCAGATTGCAGGACTTATTTTGACAAAAAATGAAAAAAAAAATTGATAAATAAATAAAATAAAATACCAGAACTTTGGTTCTGAGAACGTCCTTTTTTTCGAAGGGAAGGGGGGGATAAATAATGCTTTTACCTTATAGATTCATCGTTACAGCCCCCACGTTCAGCAATCTGAATTTTTAATCTCAAACTAAATTTTTGGAATATACAATTTTTTTTCTAATTGTACCGAATCTTTATTTTAAATTCTTTTATTTTTAATTTTAAACTTTTTTTTTATCTTACTTTTATTTATTTTTAGTATTTTTAAATTTTTTAGAGTGCCATCTTTTAAATTTTTAGCGACTTTATTTTTATCATATACTATAACATTAAGCAGCCAATTATTAATCTTAAATTTATATATGAATTAAGATGCGGAGGTTAAGGGGTCTATCCCCATTGGTACTCCGGAATCGGTGAGCCAGTTTGCCAGACTTATTTTGAGTTAAAACTGAAATTACCGGGGACAGATGAAAGTTTACATAAATTTTTCAAATCTAACGTGATAAACAGAGACAAAATTCAGTTTTTCAATCAAAATTCTGACCGCTTATAATGTTAATAATATGCCCTAATAATGTTCTACCTTTTAAAAGGCTTTTCTTTAAGATTTGATTCCAGCATTCTGATTTATAATTGATTCAATTTCAGTTGTGATTTTTTTCTTAAAAAGTGTTATTTGTAATTAATAGTCTGTTTTTTGGTTTAATGCTATCATAAAGCATTAAACATTTTTTAATAAATATACCTGTTTTTCTTTGAATTTAAATACTATTGCTTTGACGTTAAGAAAGAAAAATATTGATGTAAATTAAATTATATGCAAAAAGATACATTAATTAAAATATATTATTTTATTCTTTTCAGTTAAAAATTTGCCCTAAGAATATTCTATGTCTATTTCATGACTAAAAGTTTATACCTTTTTTTTAAATGGAGAGCATTGTTAATGAAGATATTTATTCGGACTTGTTAAATTTTGTGTTTAAAGAATTAAAAACGAGTAACGTATTTTATTTTAATTAGAAAAAAAATTGTTTTTAAAAATATATTGTTATACTATAACCATGCGCATAGACTTATTAATTTTTAACTATATTTTAACATGCATTCTTTTTCAATGGTAATACATTTTCTGGTATAATAAGTGTTAGGTGTTAATCCCAATTATTCTTCTGAAGTATATTGTTCCTCAGACAGAAAATTTGAATTTTTTCCTATTTTATGATATCATAACTGATGGCCAATTATCTTTTAAATTAGAAAATAATAGTGTACCAGATGGTATATGCACTGCCACGCACATCTAGGGTTCAAATGTATAACAATCATTTATTTATTGAATGGCCAAATTATTATGTTATAATTATTATTGCTTGTTATTTCTATGGAAAACTTTATAATTACTCATCTTGAAATTTTAATATAGTCTTGAAAAAAAATATGCGGCAAATATGAAAAAATATATTTAATGAAAAGAAACTGTATAGTTAGAAAAAAAAAGGTATTTTTCTTTATCCATTTAAAAATTGATATCAGAGAAAAATGTTTTTCTTTTAGTACAATTAGAGCATTTTTCATAGAATAAAAAGCATCCTGCAAAAGATATTATTTTGAGGGATTAAAGATTATAAAAAATACTGAAAAAAAATTCAGTTGCATTTTTAATATTATTTGGATCTCAAAAAATTAAAGATATAAATTAATATTATTATATTATGTATATTTACATTGAAGAAACATCATCAAAGATTATACATTTTAATAAAGGAGTGTGTGGGGAGGGGGGATTTACTGCGATGGAAAGGAATTTATCTATTATATTTTATTTCCTACACATAATTACACATTAATTATGATGAAAGATGTTTTATTTAATATGAGAGAAGAATTGCCATTTTATATGAGAATAATAAAGTCACTATAATTTGGCCATTCAATGTAGTTCAGTGTAATAAGAATTCCAGTAGTGTTTACACTGTTCTATTAAAATCGTCAAAATTTATCTATTAGATTTTGAATAGGTAAACTAACTATCAGAATTTATCAATTATATTTTGATTTAATTGAATAATGAATATGCAAACAGAAATTTCTTGCATTTAATTAAATTATTCTGATATTATAAATTAGTATTAATGAATAATTTTGTGTCAAATCTCCATCGATTGTGATATGATTTTAATTAAATAATGAATATGCAGGCAGAAAATTCCTGCATTTGATTAAATTATTCAGATATTATTAATTAATGTTAATGTATAATTTTATGCCAAGTTTCCATCGATTGTAATTGAATAATAAATATGCAGGCAGAAAATTGTTACATTTGATTAAATTATTCATATATTATTAATTAATGTTAATGTATAATTTTGTGCCAAATTTCCATCGAATGTGACGACATGATTGAATGATATAGTTCTCTATATTATCACACACAAGTTTTAATTTTTCGCTTTTTTTTAAATACAAAATACAGAACAGACAAAGGTAATTAGAGAGAATTAAAAATATAAAATACGAACTATGAAACGATCAGTGAAAACATTTATGTACAAGGCTAGTTAGTGTCTGAAGGCGTTTAAAGAAGGTATTTTGCTTGAAATAGTTTATTCAATTCATAATTTGACAAGAAATTGACGTACTTTGAAACAGTTCAGGTTCACCTGTTGACATTTTCTTTAAAGCAAATTGCAAACATTTTGTGTGTAGAAAGGAGGCGGGGGAAGGTTATTTTTCCACCTTTTTATACAAAAAACAATTAGAGATTATTGATTTATCTGATGTTTTGTCTTCTTTTCTAAACAGAGTTTTTATCACACTTCATTTTATTCAAAATTTTATACAACAGTTGATCCTGCCACGAAATTAAGCGAATATCCATGTTTATAATGCTTTGCAATAAATCCATACAGAGAGAATTATGAAGGGAATTTCTTTACGGGGATTATGGAGTTTTCCCTTTCCTTTCTTCCTTTTTTTCCCCCAATTTGTTATGATGAAACATATTTCTGATGAGACCGATTCTTTGAAATGGATAACGAATTGTTGCAATGTCTTGATGAACGATGGCTGGCTACTTGATAGTTGTTATTAAAGTTTTATATAGAGACATTTTAAATGGGAATTAAAAAGGAATGCTTTGAACATAGTTTGCTTAAGGAACTAAAAAGGTAATTACGATGTGATTGCATAAACACAACATATTTCTCTTGTAGTTTTTGTTAATTTAAATATTTTAATTCCATAGTTCATTTTTTTTTTCTTTTAAACTAAACTTACTGAAGTAGAAAGCTTTTTAATTTACTGAAGTCAGGCAATGTGTTACTTATATTTTCTAATCTGTAAGAAATTAGATAACATTATTGAGTATACCATATTTTTACTTTTGAGTGTTTACTTTTTTAAATGAGTAAAAATTTCAATGAATTCTATGTTTAATTTTTTTTTCCGAAGTTTGATACTTAAATTTATTCTGCTCAATATTTTAGGAACTGGAAAAATAAAAGAGAATACATTTTATATATTAGTAAGTGATCTGTAAAAGGCAATTAACGAATCTTTTTTATTCTCAAGCAATGAAAAAAATTGCTAAAATTAATTCCTCCCTTCTTAAAACAACTACAATTTTTTTTTAAATTTCTGTACAATTTTTAAGTATCAAATTAAACAATATTCAAGTCAGTTTTATTGTGCATTTAAATTTATGTGAAATTTTAACATTTATTGTTAAGTCGAAGTTCAGAAGAACTAAATTTAAGAATTGATTTATCCGTTTATTTGTAATTATTATAATACTCGTTAACAGGCATTAATATTTAAGATTTATTAAATGATTAAATATTTAAGTACGTTGATATAAGGTAACTGCATGGACATGATAATATGAGATTTAAATTTACAGTAAAACAAGCTGTAAAATTGGATTTACATATCACAGAAAGCTATTGTATTCGTGGCAGGTTTTCATGTTGCTTAAAATATCAAATAAAAAGTTAGCGTATGATGACATATTTAATCTTTTAAGTATACACAACGTACAAAAGTAATTGGAAAGGAAATGCTTTTGAGTCTTTTTACACAATGTTAGAGCAATAAACTTTAAAGTCATACAACATATCAGTTTTCAAGAACCAGATTTTTTTTTCACGTATAAAAAAGATATTTGCATATTTACATAGATACACAGTCATAAGTCTATATACGTGTATAGTACATTTAAACAATTTTACATTCTAACCAACACCACAAAGTTTAACAGTTGTTCATAATATCACACAACGCACAATACAATTGAATACATATTTTTTTTTATAATCTTAATATCCGAAACAATATGCCATAATGAACAAATATTACATTTTTCTTTTAAAATATAAATTTCAAATATATCATTTATTTATCGCAAAACACTTTTTTTATTTTTAAAGATATGTCATTTTCTTAACAAAAGTTATATCTCCAGAAAAGACTTTAATATTCACACATACAATCAGAATACATATAATTTCTGGTTAACTAACATTTGTTTTAAAGGATTTCAATGCTCAGTAACAATATATTTGAAATTTCACAACAAGGCATAAAAGAAATTCTAGCAAATATTCTAGAAGTAATTAAGTAATACTAAGTATATAGATATTTCATATACGTGTATGAATTCCGTTAAAATTATCTACAAAATTGAAAAATTCATAGGCATGCAGTTTCTGTATTTTTTTTTAACAATCAAATTAAATAAAATTACATTTCTATAAAATTCGAAAAATGAACATCGTCATAAACTATGAATTACATCTAAAACGTACATTTCATTTCTATTTTAGAAAATATATTTTTTCTTTTTAAGTAAAATTCAATCAGCTAACTATTAAAATGTTAATTTATTTAACTATTCATTGTTTTATTAACAATTCACTGTGTTATTGTTTTGTTAAATTATTTGATTAACTTTATATTTTTGGGGCATGGTATTTTTCCATGTTATCATTTTGTTGAAATCATTTTTCGTAATGCTTTTATTTTTAATAGTTCGATAAATTTAATAGCTTAGTTAATAGAGATAACACAATAGCCGAGAAATTAAAAGTATTCAATTCAAGCAATAATTTTTTTATAGTATAATAACAATTTTGTTTTTCTTTGATCATAAATGTTGATAAATATTTTATGAATAAAAAAAATATTATAAACAAAACATAAACATAATATAAACATATAAAATAAAAATGACAACATAAATTTGAAATACAAAATTGATTTTAAAGATATTAGTTTAAAAACAAGTAATTTATTCATTAATTTAAAAAAGATAATTGTATCTTTTGAAAGTTATCAATCAAAAAAATAAAAATGTATGAATTGCTACTATTGCCCAATTATTTATAGAGTCTTACTTAATGGCGTTAATTCTAGCTAAACTGACTTCAATTCTTCTGGAATCAAAATAAAAACAATCAAAACGCCAAATGGATTTGCTATCATTTTGACTAGACTATAGTTAAGAAAGGTACAGATGATGACTAGTCAAGTTACACAATAAATGACTTCGCATTATAAATCACAGTATTTCAAAAGAGTAATATATATACCACACACAAATGTAAGAATTGTATAGTATAGAAAAACGAGTGATTTTTAAAGAAAAACGTACGTAAATGAGAATATTGGGACATTTTCAGTAAAAAATAATCAAAATATATAATTTAAAAAAAAAAGTATGTTACGTCAAAAAACAAGTTTAATAATTTGAATTGAGTTGAAGAAATAAAGATATCAAATTGGTGTTTATTTGTTAATAGTTCTGAAAATCATTTGGTATTAAGGGTTAGATTGTTAAAAATTAATTGTGGTCCCAGTTTCTAAGAAATGTAGCAATAGTACTGATAAAGCAAATGATTTTTAAATGAAGTATTGATTTTTGGAGAAAAATAACATATTATTTGTTATCTTTTTGTACATTTTAATGATGTTAAAATTCGATGATATGAACTTTGATCAAGTTTCATCTTTATTTTATATAAGTAGAAAAAAACATTCAAAAAACTTTCAGTAAATTACGTTTTGTTATTGGAAATTAAGAATTATATACATATTATAGATTTGGCTGTGTTTAACAAATATAAATGTGTACATATGTTTAAATCGTATTAAAAACACAGAAACATTTATAAATTTTAATATTTACCTCTAAATATTGAAGAGAAAAAGTGTATATATTTTTTTTCAATAAGGTTTTGTTTTCTTTTTTAAAGGATGAAATGTACATGTCACTCATAACAAAACAACAAATATAAAAGAAATATTATTTGCATGAGAAATGAAAGTGCAATAAGTATCAAGCAAAAATTGTAAACAATGATTTTTTTTTGTTTTTATGTACAATACAATAAAATAAAAGTAAATAATACGGTGCAAATCACATGTCCATGACAATATTTTGGAAATGAAAAAAAAAAAAAAAATTATACATATTACATGCATGGGTACATTTGAATATAGGCTTGCAATATCAAAATAAAAAATAGCTTATTACATCCTAAAGTAATTATAGTGTCGATTTATAATTGGTGAACTGACTTTAAACACAGTATAAATATTTTTTCTTTCAAAATTTTCTGTATCACAGAATATTTTGCATATTATATATCAAATAAACATAAATTTTATTTGAAAGTCTTCTGTATTATGCTTTTTTTTTAAAAGAAATATAATTAAAACTGATTTACAATAGTTATACAAGGCAGCTTTAATTTATACGTCACTCCTAGACGTCAAGATTTTTGGCAACAAAATTTGACCAATTGAAAATTGTGTAGCAGGTGCGTGAATGCCTCTGATTGGTCAAAAATATTTCCAAAAGTTGACTCAAATGAATTCTTTTGTATTTAACTGAACTTAAAATTTTATCCATTAAGTACAAATGAAATTAAACACAGACAAATATGAAAAGACTGTCAAAAGAGTATCACACTGATATAGTAATTTCAATGACGGGCGTTATGAGGATGAAATGTTCAGTACTACTTCTTCTCTCAGTATCGGTTTATTGGCAATATAGTTAGATAATATTGTGTTAGTGACAGAACTTGCCACTGTAACCGTATCTTGTGCTGATGGAGAGAGTGGCAGTTAAGAGGGAAAAAACACAGTAGCACACGAAATTATTAAGAGTCACTTAAACATGAGAAGCACTTTAAATCAGTCATCCTGCATCTAAACTTCTATCATCGCGTCAATGCAATATAAAAAATATAAATCTGAAATTCACACCATGCTCACAGTCGTAAAGGAAATAGCTTAAATAACAGAGCTGGAGGTTTCATTTTATTTCATGTTTTGGCAACATCGCGAAATCAATTAAATTCTTTTGGCGATTTTTTGTCGGCGGTTTTTTTAATAATTTTTCTACCAAGAATTTTCGCCAATAGTAGTGTTAACAACATTTGGCGATGAAATGTCTTGGTAATTTATATAGTTGTTGGCCAACGTATTCATTAACGTGAAATAAGGCAGGTAGAATGGATGTTAAATTAATGTGTAATATAATAAACAGAATAAAAAATAAGTAATTAAAATTGAAAACAATAGGAATGATGTTTTTAATTAAATTATAATGATTTCATAAAATTACTTTTAAGCTGAGAACTGTGTTTTTTTTGTCAGTATTTTTGATAACAAAATTAAAATATTCTGATATAATATTTTCTAAAATAAAGTCCTAAACAGGTTATAATTTTTTTTTAGAAATAATTTAGTGTGAAATACTAATTTAATTACTTTTTTTAAACATAAAATGTTTACAATAGCGATTTTTCAATAATGTAATAGTTTAAATTTTACTGTTAACACATTTTATTCAATTTATGATACGAAATGTCTAATTTTATTTTTTCAAAGTTAGTGATATATTATTATATTGCTTATTTAAAATTTTCATATTTTTCAATATCAGAATAAATTATAAATTTTTTTTATTGAATATAATGTTTCGTACCTAAAGTTTGTCATTAAATTAACTTATTTTTGAACAATTGTTATTTGGATTGTTATTTATTTTTATTTAATTTTGATATCAATTTCACATACTTTGATCCACTTTTCAATAAAATTAGAAAATGTTTTTGTGATGTTAGTGTTTAGTTAAGGAAATTAGTCATATAAAAAAATTGGCTTTTATGTTTCTTTAAAATTTTCTAATTTTAATTGGTTTTACAGTTACCCTTTTAAGTTTTGAATTTGGAATGAATCGTAAAATAGTTCTAGCAATTCCTATATTTTATAATGAGGTTATATGTTTTTACATTTTTAGAGATAAATTCATGATGTTTTATGAAATTCTGCATTCCTATTTGTCGGCTCTGTAATGACATTTTTAAACACGTTATCGCGCCAAAAATTCCAACAAAAATAATTTAATTTAACAACTGCTTAAATGAAATATTCGACAATTTTCGTTAGAAAATAATATGCATTTTCTGTTCTTTATTATTTATGTTGAAAATTTTAAATATAAAGAATCATTATAAGATGATTGCTTATTATTTGGAATGAAAATATTGCAGATTTATGAAATACTGATTTAATAAATCATAAGGTTAATAAATGTCATCACTAAAGTTATTAAATGTATAGCTAATGTAATGTAAATAACTAAGGTTTATAAATATCTTTACCATCGTTTGAAATTGTAACTTTTGCATTAAATGTCAACATAGTAATAATAATAAAAGAAAAATAAGAAATGAACTTAGAGAGCTGTGTTTGTAAACTCAGCAAGCATTTTTATTTGTCTCAATTTTAAGCAATATATTTTTTGAATGATTGATTAATACAAAAATCATTGTACAATCATTTTTTTTTTATCGTACTGGGTAAATCACATCTTGCATCATTATGGATTGTTAAATATCATGATTTATAGTTTTAAATTTTTCTTGGTTAATTAAATATCAGAAAATTATTCACATTTTTTTTGTATTATAAAGAAAGATAGGTGTTTTGCTGAAGATATAAAAAGGTTAATTAAGTTAATAGACATTACACCATTCAACCTGCCTTAAGTCTTAAAAATCTTAGCGTTTTCAGCAGAATTAGGTGGTTTGGAAAAAAAACCAAAAGGTTCAACACTTCCGTTAAGTGTATGTTTTGCAATAAGAGTAGTTTTTTTTCTTCGTAAATCAATAGTTAACCTCCGGCTCTGTAAATCGCTTAGTAGTTCCAAACTGGACATAAGACAGCGCTTAAATCACATGTACATTGAGTGAAGATTATTTTGCCTACATTTTTACACTATCTTCCAGTTAGTAGTATAATTACAGTAATGCATGATATAGCATTTACATTTACATATGTATATATTTATATATGTCCGTAAAAAACGTATGCTCAAGAAAAATTACAGATAACAATTATTATAATAATTATTATTATTAGACACAGCTTGCTTGCACACCAAAGTAGTATCTCCTTTTTTTTTTGTATTTAAATCGATAGAGAGACAGAGAGGTAACGCTAATTCCAAGATAAGGGGTTTGAAATGATGAGTCTACATTTTTTCTACAAGGCCTCGTTCCCACTTCAGCGCCATCTATTGACGTCATATTAAATCACTCTAGAACAACTTCTGATTCTTGATTACTATTTGTTTCTATAATTAAACTTACAATACACGAAATTAAGGCATTTTTATTTGTTATTTTTAAAAATTTCGTCACCGTTAACTTGAGGCTATCCAGCTAAATTTGGGAATGAATTTTCTGACGGAAAACAAACTTTCCAAATTCAATTGATTCTCCTGATTGGTGTAATATTTGTACTCAAGAATATACTGTAGTTAAACATTGAGCATTTTACATAAATGCAAGGATTTAGGATAAAAGTAAAATACACAATTCCTGTATTTTTATGTGTGTGTGGGTGTGTGTATTAAAAAAATTTATTTCAGTGTGAGTGCAAATTTATATAAAATTTTTTTTTATTCTTATAAATTTTTTAGGTACGAAATTTAGAAGTATTCCAAATATTCCCAAAGCGTTATTTTTTTGAAGTCAAGTATAATACAATTTTTGATTTTTTTTTTAAAAATTCAACTCCAATTTTTATTATTTCGATCGAAATAGCGACATCCTTTTGGCCTCGAAAATTAGTAGCAAGAAGATGGCAACGAGACCTGCACCCGTAGAACCACAATATCGTCTTCTTTTCTCTCTAATTTGAACAACACGACACACACAAAAAAAAAATGTCGACTGATATTATTTTTAAATAGTCATTTTGTTTTCGAATAGTGAAAAGATATTTTATTAAAAAAATACATCGCAATTTTTTTTTTCTTCTGGTGGACAAATCGATGGCATTTTGATTTTGAAATAATCAGCGTAAAAATGGCAACGATACCAACAACAACATTCTTTTTCACAACAAGTCAAATCAATCAATATAAATGAAAATAATAATTGATTTTGGAGAATATTTCGAAGTGCCACTTAGTTTTCGAACAGAGAAGATGCAATTTGTTTGGAAAAAAAAATTCCACCTTTTTTCTTCTCTTAATCAAAACATCGGTGCCACTTTTAACTACCGAAAACGAAAATGGCAATGAAATTTCTCTTCGTGGAATCACGATATTAGTTTTCTAATTTCGACAGCAAAAAAAAAAAAAAAATAATAATAATAATAATTATCAATCGACATGCATAACAAAAAAAGAGAGTGAAAAGAATCGATTCCGGGAGAGCTTTTTTCGAATTTCGAATAGCATTTCTTGAATAGCAAAGAAAGTTGATGATTCGGATGCCGTAGAGTGAGTAGTGAGACCTGGAGACGAGGGGGCGGGGCGGGGCGGGGCTTGTAAGACATACCGGAGGAAGGTGGAGCGATAGTAGAAGTGTCTTTTCGTTCACCTAATGAAGAAGAAGAACAACAGGTTCGTTTTTCTGAATGAGCAAATGTCGGAAGACGGACACCTTTCGAGTCGAGTGGCCCGGAAAAAGCAACAGCGACGACGACACCGACACCGCGCTTCACTGCACGGGGATGTTCTCGTCGTTGCGGACCTCTGACTTGAGCTTGACGAACTCCCGCGCCACCTCGTCATTGGTGCGCTGTGAGAGGATCCTGAGCACGGTCCAGCCCGTCTCGTCCATGTTAACCCGCCGGCCCAGCGGCAGCCAGCACGCGCAGCTGCCCTGTTCGATGATGTCCCGCAGCTGCATCACGGCCACGCCCACCAGCCGGTCTTCCCGCGCGAAGCAGTAGTCCTTCACGCAGATGTGCAGTTCGAACGAAGACGGCTCCTCCTCGTTGCCGATGATGCTGTTAAAGAAAAGCTTACTTACTACTGTACCACCAACATGCTTATTATTACACAACTATCAGCATTATTGTACTGTCTCATCAAGAATTCAGACAAGACATGTCTTGAACAATATATCAAGTGTTCATTCAATTTTAAGAAGACTTTTTCTACTATGGACAACTTCTACAACTGCAATGGCCTTTTTTTACAATAACCTAAAAGAATTTCTATTTATATCTTAAGAACTCTATCTACCAAAAACATGCTTATCATTACATCATTATTAATATTATTGTACTGTCTTATCAAGAGTTTTGGGTTCTTCGTTGAGATTTAAGTTTAAGAAGACTTCTTTTACAATGGGCAATTTTCACAATTGTAATGGTAGTTATTTTACAATAACCTAAAAGAATTTTTGATCTACAAGAAATAATTTGCAGAACATGTCTGTTGAACTTTACAGCCATCCCAGGGACGAACTCTTTATCAGACTCCTAGTTTGTGGCTTGATTTCATGAAGGTAAATAGACATATGGATCTTCTCGTAATGAGGATATTGTCAAAAAGCACTGGAGAGCCGGGGAACTAATGGCTTAGGCGCTAATGATAACGCATGTGTAAAATAATGTATAGAAGGATTTTTTTCAGGAACCTTAAATTTAAGAACTGGTGACATAAATTAAAAAAAAAATAAAACCTAACGCCACAAAAATAATTAATAGCTCTATTAGTTATAAATACAGATGTAATCATAAAATTTGATGGCCTGATTATGAAATTTATCAATGTAAATCCCAAAGCAACATTTATAAAAAAAAATATATAAAAAATTGTTAAATTTTTGTTCCGCAGTAGCATATTTTACAGATGTAAATAAAAAAAAAAGAATTCCGGTATGCGGAGTGAATACTCACAAATGAAAAGTCTCGTTGTATTTGGGCGACCAATTGTTGTTCTTGGACTTGGTGGCGTGTTTTCTTCTTTTGTCGGACAGGTGCGGGCCGATCAGGTTGACTTCTACGAATGGGCGGAACATACTGGTACTGGGCCACTTCAGGTCGTTGGCTGCCACTACTGCAAAATCCAAGGACAAAAAGGATTGATACATGTTAACCATTTAAGACATAAGCTATATTTGGTCTATTATTTTTCAAATTTCTTTTAAAACTGTTTTTTATTGTGGTGTATAGATGAAGTTCCTCTGATTGCTATAATACTTAACTGACCTGATAGCGTAAATTTTTATAACAATTAATTATTCTTTTTGGAAGAATTTGCAGAATTTCTTCTTTATTTTTGAGTTATTCAAAAAAATATGCATTCATAGATGCCAATATCGGTCGAAAATTTTACGAAGGTAAATTTTTATTCATTATATTGCTTTATCTATATTCATATTATTTTATTCAAATTTTATGAACCTGTATTTTATTTTTATTCAAGCTGTAGAAAGTGTAACTGGTATTGACATAACATAACTTTACAAAATTTCTAGGAAAGGAAAACTAATTGTATGGGCTAACTTGCATTTTCTTAATATTTGTAAGACACGTAAAAAAAAATTTTTTTCTCTATTTTATTTTGCTCCCTTAATTAGACTTCTTGAGGACAAAAGTTAAATTTTATACTTTCAAAAGGGTTTGATCCTTAATAGCGTAATGCAATGAATCATACTTTGGATTCATATAATTTTAATAGTGAATTATTTAGGTATTTTTTTAAAATAAGTATACCTTTGAAGAACCTTTATTCGTTAAGCACTAAAATTCTGTTTTAAATATGAACAAGAAAATTTACATAACTAGTTATTTCTTAGTTTCTATTTAAAAGTTTTATAAATTAAATGATGTTTATAAGCAATTTTCTATTAAGCATATTTAAAATTTTAATTCAGAGCAAGAGGAGATGAATTATAAAAAAGCAACATTTAATTCATAACCTAATGTATCAAATACTTTGAAAAAAAGAAAATATATATATATCAGAAATATTTATATAATTTTATAATAATTAAAAACGGTACAATTAATAAAATAATTAACCTCTATATAATAATAAGATCCATATTTATAAGATAAAAATTCATTTAGGGCACTCTGAGTCAGATGAAAAAATTTTTTTATGTAAACAGCATTAAAATGCCAAATTAGAAAACTAAAACAAACACTAAATAATTTAGACTGCTATTCGAAAACATTGAATGCAGGGTTTTAAAATTTATGAATATATATTAGTGTATTAGTCGAATCTTTATGCCATATAATTCTAAGTGATCACATGAATTATCTTATTATTCACAAAAAGCTATTTAAAATCGTTTCTTACCTTTGACAGTGATTTTGTGCTCTCCCGTGCCGGGGTGTGTGAAGAGGTCGACTTGGATGGACACTTCCCCGACGCTGCCCTCCTCTGCTGTTGGAGCATCTGCGTAAAAAAGAATAAATCAATTTCAAACAGACCATTGCATACAGGAAAAGAAAGGATAATAACATTCTTAAGACTGTAACCGTGGTTACACCTACGCAAGCATGTTTTCTCCTACGTACTGCAACAGCGCTTCTTACGGCGTTCGGAAGAAATCATTAGTTGGCATCCAGACTCTAGCCAGAGAGGATTGCCGGAGCTGCTGCCTCAGAAACATTTATTTATTGCCTCCTGAGAGAAAATTTAGTTAGCACCATCCTGTGCATAAATTGGCCTACAGACTCTCATCCAGAGAGGAAGTATATTTCGTTGTCCAACGTGTATCTGAGTAACTTTATTTACAGTTTAGACATGGAATATTTCCACTTAAATATAAGTATATGTCTTTAAATGTCTGTTTTATATTAATCATTGGAGTGTGTCGTGCTCGTGCGCTTGTAATTAAATTAGTGTGTTTTTAAATGTCTTCAACTCAACTACTCCCAAATCCAGCTGCTCAAACAAACCAACATTCTACTACAAGGCACAACAATACAACAAAAGATGTAAATCTTCTAAGCCCTTTTAGGATTAAAAGCAATTTTGAAGACACCTAAAAGCCCTACATTAATGACTTGCTTAACATAAAATGTCATTATAAAGTGAGAAAAATTATTGGTTTTATAGATTTTCATGAAACGCGTGTTTTACTAGTTCATACAGATTATAATTTCAATATTCTATTGAATTATTATTCAAATAAACTAAATTCTTAGTTCAAATTCGTGTCCCAGATTCCCTCTGTGTTGCTGATGTGGCCATGTTTAGATTTTTGACCGGCCACGATTGTCTTGGTGCCTATTTATTTCGTTTTAATTTCATTCTGGAAAGCACCATGACTGCTGCTCATTTGGACGAGTGTTCTGCATTAAATAACTTGGACTGTATTGTTGGGAAGTATTGGAGAGCTCGTTGCCAAATGGTCAATGGCCTGGCATTTGCTAAATAATATCTATTACAATTTAATAACTATTTTACTGCTGAATGAAAATATTATTAAAAAACATTCATGTAGAAACATTACTAAAAAATGTTTCAATGAATCACGTTCTGAGCTTATGATTTGTCTTGAAAATTTCTTTCATAAGAATTGTAGTAAAAAATATTAATAAATATGGCCTGAATTAAGCAGCGCTTACTCTAGCGCTCAAACAATGAATAGGTTTGTTGCTGTTTGGACAGAAATCAAAACGTATACGGTTCCGTTGGTTAGTTTTCGGTAAGCGGTTTCCACTCGACCTAAAGTCGTTTCGTCATAGAGTTGTACGTTATCGGCACAGAGTTGGCTTACAGTCAGCATCAAAGGATTTACGACCTTCTAAAAAATGGCTAGAGGTTCGCACCTTTGTTTTTCTTGTTCAAAATGGGCAGGTGAACATTTGCTTGAATGTTGTAAATTTGGACACTGCTTTAGACTCAAGACATGCCTCAGACCCAAGATGCATACAATGGCTCTCATGTAGGAGGCTTACATATGTAAATGCTGCTTAAGAACACTGCTTGTAAAGTTACGTCTATATCTGAATGTCTGTGAGTGCTCTCCACACAGGGTTGTTTCAGTTTGGACGGAAAACACAAAGCCTGTAAAAGCCTTCGAACTTTCGAATAAACGAAATTCATGTTAGATCATATATCTTTTGATGCGTTACTAAAAATCAACTTTGAACTTTCAGAGCTTGCTCGTAAGGAGACATAAACTCCCAGTGACAGACAAACATTTGTAGGATTGTTTCAAATCGGGACGTAGTATTTCGCATTACAATTTGTTAAAAAATTATTATTTTAGTTTGTGTACATGATCAGGTTTTATATAGTGACATATATATCTCATAATAAACAAATGATTAATAGTGAAGCCTCTTTCAGAATTCATAAGTGTATCATCTGGTGAACTATTTGTACTATCATTTTATCCATTCCTTATTGAAAATCTGTGAAATGCAGATAATTGTATACATAATTTCACATTCTTATTATCTTGTAGAAATATGCATTTTAGTACAATGAAGCAGTGGGAATTAGTATTTATTTTAAGAATTACTTTTGTTTTCTTTTAAATCAAGCCTTCTTTGTGAATTGGATTCCTAAGGAAAGAGATTCGTCACCCACCTTGCTTGAGTTGCGTGGTGACGAAGGTCTTGATGAGCGTGTCCGTGGTCTGCGTGTAGAGGGAGAGTGCGTAGCGCAGGCTCTGCAGCTCGGCGCTCTTGTCCAGGAAGGCCTTCTTCAGACCGTTGCCGTTCGCGTGGAAGTACTGCTTGATGGTGTCCAGGGCCACGTCCAGCACCGCGCACTGCTTCGGCGTCAGGTTCTTCTCCACCTGCAGCACATGGACATTAGAAAAACATTAATTAGGGAAAGTAAATTGCATTTGAATACAATTCTGTTAAGCTCTTGTTCAAGACTGTTTTAAGTTGATCTGAATAATTGTTTAACCTGCCACAAAAGGAAGCAACCCCTAAATCAATCCTTTTTCATCAAATGTATATCTTTTCTGAAGGTCGTGCGTAAATGGCTTTACCATTAACTAATATTTATTATTAGTTATTTTTTCAACTGGGATTAGATAGAAGATACAAAGACTTATGGGAAGAAAACTGGTAAAGATACTTATTATTTGACTATTGAATTACAATTTTTGCCATTATCGAATGATTTTTCTGTTCCATACCAAGAGTAAAAATGAGAACGATTAATAATTAAATGAACTTGAAATAACTGAAGATGAAAGCTTGATTTTATATCGTATCTGCTAGTTTATAGTGAACATATTGAAAGAATCTTGCAAATATCACCTATTCCACTAATAATAGTCTTAGTTGTACTATTGCTAACAAAAACTGATAAAGTCCGCGAGGGTAGTTAAAATTTTGCAAACAAAGAAGTTCTCAACAGTTTTTACAATGGGCTTATTATCAGCATAGGCTAAGATTCTTTACATGATGTGCATTTTTTACTAATTAATTATAATTGATGCTAGAGATACACGTTTTCGTAAAAGGGTAATACATTTTCTTGCATTCTTCGATTGTTATCATTGAAATTATAATACATTGAAAATTTACTATCATATCATTGGTTTTGATCTTTGTAATTACGATTATATTCCAGTAGCTAAATTAGATTTTCTCTTGAAAAATGTGTTAATGTTTATTTTCTCAATTTCTTAAATGTCATTAGGTGAAAACAGAAATAGAAACTCATTGCAATATTAATTACCATCATCAGACAGATTTATCACTATCAAATCAATATTCTGTTTTACACTATTAATGACTGATTTAATGAGCTTAAAATGTACCACTATAATTAAAATGTACGCACCATAACACCGAGAGCTGAAGGCAACTTCGTGGTCGCTGTCACGTGGTTTCTCAGCAGGCGACCCATATCTTCGATTTTGGCATTGGGAAGGTTAGGGAGTATCACCTGCAAGACACAATGATGGATATAGCTATTGTAATATGATAAAGTATGATGCTCAAATCATAAAATGAAACCAAAACCCCTTAAACTTACATTCTTCTCAGATATGGGAGGTAAGACCACAATTTTTTCCATGGTAGTTATCACAATCTTCCATAATTCCTACAATGGAAAGGTGACACAAAAGAAATTAAAAATTTTAATACACTACATATAATAAATTACCGATGAATGTTGGCTTTGGTTAAAGAAGGACTGACCTTGAGCAGACGCTTGAGGACTGTGCGTTCGCAGACCTGGTAGAACATGGAAAGTTTTCCATCCAGGATGTCCATGAGGGGGTGGAGCACGTGGTCAGCCTCAGCGATGACCTCGTTCCGCTGCGACACTTGCGTCATGGACACCTGACCTGTGCCCTTCACTGCGGACAGGAGGCCACTTAGCTCTTGCATGCTCTGACGAATAGTGCCCTCCAAGCTGCAAGAATGAATATGAAACTTTCATTATGATGCACCAATTTTAAGTACAAGATAATTAAAGTTTGTGCACTTGCAACGAAAACAGATATTAAATAAAAACCAGTATTATAATGAGCGGCTTTCTATGCGGATATTTAAATAATTGCCACTCATTTATTCAAATTTTAACAAAATTCTACAAAAGGGAACTAACAACATTGCATGGTAATGAATAGATATATACAATATTATTTATATGCCAAGGGTATTGGAAAAGAACGCTATTACCAAGTAATATTATCTGCTTCATTGGTGTGTTTCAACATTATGAAATGTCTGAAGGCCTACATTTATTGCAGAATATGTTATATATATTGGTTTATAAATAGCCATCAAACTCTTGCCTCATCCACTGAAAATCTTATTGGCAAATAGGAAATAGGTAAATGGAGTAATACATGTCATTGTACATCAAAGAATATATTTCAATAAAGACAAAGGCCAAACGAGGCCTATTTGGGAATATCTGGGCTTCAAAGAGTTAAAAAAAATAATCCGCCCCTTTTAATTTCGTATAGATAGAATGAAATGGTAGGATATTAACATCCAATTAACAAATTAAAAATGTGTTTATTATCGTGTTTCATTCAATAATTATTTATTAATGTGTCAAAAATAAACTTATGCATCATTTCTGCTTCAAAATCTTTAAGCTGCGGAAACACATAAGTTGAAAAAAGTTTTCAATTTTATGTGATTAGTTAAGATTCTATGATAAACTTTTCAGGCAATAGTGATGCTTCTTTTAAAAAAAAGTATCGAAAAATGATTGTCGAATAATTTATATTAAGCATTCATTTTCAAAGCATATTCCAAAATACTTGCTTTCATACATCTTATAACAGGATCAAGTGAATTTTAAAATTTTTGCCTTATTTTTCTATGATCCCATATATATGTAGAACGGAATGATATATGTATATACAGAAAAACAGCATGTGAACAGCACGATTAAAAACACAATATCTAATACCATTTAATTAGGGTTTTGATGATTATAATGCGTAACGTATTAACTTTCCATTATTTATTTTGATATAAAGAAATGATAAAATATTATAAATTATACTTAAAAAATGTTTAACGCTTTCTATGTAGGCTCAGCAGAAAATTTATATTCCATGTTAAATATTTTTACAATTCAATAACGATAAAATTCCACACACACTATAAAACGAACATAATGCTTACTTCTTGGCAAAAATGACGCTGAGGTCATCCAACACAGTATTCAACTGTTGTTGCAGCTCATTCAGAATTCCAGCTGCCTCATCGTCCAGCTGCAATACAAAAAAAAAACAATTATGAGAGAATTATGTATCATTACGGTATAACCTAGTCTTCGACAGTTATTGACTTGGGTGCTTAAAATTTCCGTTGCATTCAATTTTTATTAAACTAAGTAAGTTATTTAAAAATACTCAGAAAAAGTGTGTAACATGTTGTGATGTGATATGATCATGGCGTCATTATGATTGAAGACATCTAGTTTTTAATAATATACTATTAAATTAAGAATGATTTACATAAATAGTTATTTAAGATAATCCCATTGTGCTTTGTTGCTTTTGATTAACTTGGCTGACATTCTAAAGTAAGTTATTTAAAAATACCCAGAAAAAGTGTGCAATAATATTAAATCTTTGTTATTGTTTAAATTCAAAAGTTCCATCTATCAACGAAAAATAATTTATATACCAGTAAGTTATTTAACGTTATTTAACGTTAAGCAGTGTTATTTAACGTTGAATGTCGTTATATACTAAAAAAGAAATAAAAATAAAAATAAAATAAATAAATACATAAATAATTGGACAAAATTACCTTTTCACCCCCCATAGATTCAAACATCTTTTCCAACTGAACCCGCAGTTGTTGGATGTTGTTCATTAATATACAAGCCTAGAAAATTGAATAGATGGTCAGTAATAAAAAAACATTTTCATTACAATAATGCTGTCACTTAGCAGAAAATATAACAAAATGCATTGTAATGGTGAAAGATATGTTTTAAAACATCACTTAATTTTATCAATTTAATTAAATAACATTTACAGAAATATATTGGTACATTATTCTCATTACTAATAGATCAGGTAAGATTATCATAAAAAATTAACAATATATAATGAATGCATTATATTATATTTGAATTTTCATTATTCTAACATTCAAGTTCATAATGGAAAAAAAAAAAACATAATTTATAATAAAACATTTTAGTAATATATAGAAATTCCGAATTTTTTTGTTAAAAAATTTATTTCCTAATCTACACATTTCTATACAAAATAAAAAATTCATAAAGGAATACTTTTAAAAATATATAAGGGTTTTTCATAACAGTTTTAAAATACAAGGTACATAAAATGAAAAAAAGGAATTTTAATAAATCACAAAAAATATTCATTGGCTGAAAGTATATTCTTATAAAAAAATATTTTTAAAAAGTTTTAGAAAACTTATACCAAGTCTAATTAAATACTTACTGTTTTTTCTTGACTAATGAAATTCGGAAATTCTTTTTTCACTATATCGGCATAAGCAGTTAGAACTTTTACTATCGTCTGAAAGATTATTGAAAAAAATTATCATTACTTTTATACTTTGAACTAAAAAATAAAACAAGAATATTTCTTTAATTGGTATTTGTTGCTTCTCTATTTTAAATATTTCTGATAGCATTTAATATTTATTTAAAAAGCTGGCAATTGCAGATACACATACATGCACCATAATATACACTAATAACGGTAAAAAAAATGCAAGAATTTTTTTCCAATGTAGAGGCAATACAAACTGCTCTTCAGATTTCTTGTTTCGTTCATAAATTATCTAAATTTGTTGGACACTTTTAAAACAGGATCATCATTCATTGCAGATACACATACATACACCACAATATATACTAGCAGATACACTAATAATGGTAAAGAAATACAAGTTATTTTTTACAATGTACAGGCAATATGAACTGGTAGTGCTTCTTCAGATTTCTTGTTTCGCTCATTAATTAGTTAAATTTGTTGGGAACTTTTTAAACAGGATCATCATCATTTGCAGATTTATTACATGCACCATAATATCTACTAATAGATACACTAATAATGGTAAAAATATGCAATATGTTTTTTCCAATGTGGAGGCAATACGAACTACTGATGCTTCTTCAGATTTCGTGTTTCATCCATAAATTAGCTAAATTTGTTGGGTATTTTTAAAACAGGATCATCATTTGGGAGGAAAGGGTCAACGTTGTTCTCTGATGCTATTACAATTTGAACCAACATCCAAAGGGACATTTACATTTTTTTACATTACACATTTACATTTTTGTGTGCTGAATCTGTGTTTTCTATTTAAATAATTCGGAAATTTAATCTTTTAAATTTATAAATATTTTTTTTCGTTTAATGTTGATTCAACAGCTTTGAATCCCACGCAATGGCTTTTTTGATATTAGCTCAAGCCTAGTAAAAACTTGGTTTAATGGATTGTCTAATCACTATAACCTAGTTAATTAAAGAAAAATATTAAGTTGCATGTAAAAAATAATCTTACATTAAATAAAAATTTTATTAACTCACCACTACACATCATCATAAATAATATAATCTAAGTTTTTTTCAACGTTTTTGAAATAGTCGTAAGAAGCATTTGACATGTGAGAAGCCCCAATATCAAATTATCTACAATGCATGTGCTTGCGAAGTAGTATTCTGACGTCAATGTTCTAAATTAAATTCTGATGTTATATTACTCAAATATCAGACCATTAAGGAAAAGGCTAAATACCATCAACTTTTTGGTATCATCAAAACACATTTTGGTGTAAAATGTATCATCAACTTATCAACAATCTAGAATCTAAACAAAACAGTAGCGTTAAAACTTCCCTTACGAGTTATCTCGTGTGAAAAGCCATTTTAAATTCTGGTTTATTCTACGTAAAATACTAGTTTAGTCATGAAATTGTACATCTGGCAATAGTTATTCTATCACGATTTCATGTTTTACAGACATTTGACTATGTCCTTCACTAACTAAAAGATTGGAGGAAAGCTGCGTGTTATCTATTGCTATACCGTTTGCATTTAATTTCCATTACGTTTTTCAAAATACTTTAAAGGGAAGATATTTTTAGTGATAATAGCAGTTAGGAATGGTATGGTATCTCGGAAACTTTGGTGATGAACTAGAGTTCTGATTCTAATATGAATCTGCTTTCAATCCGAACGGCTAAATTTAATTGTATATTTGTAGTACAAAATAAATAAAACAGGAGAAAACTTATTGATAATAATTCTTAAAATGTATATATTCGATTCGAATGAAAAAAAATGTTCTGAAAGAAAAACTGATTCATTAAAGAATTAATTTACGCAGTCCTCAAGATGGTTCATTTGGATATCGGATCATTCTTCAAGTAAATAACATATGGAAAATCCTGCAAAATGTCAGATGTGATCAATTATTAGGATAGGATAATTTAGGATATCTAGGATCTTAATCAGAATTATAGGATGATAATCAGGATCGTAATCATTATAGGATGATAATCAGGATCATAATCGTTTATAGGATCATAATAAGGATTATAAGATAACCAGGATCATAATAAGGATTATAGAATGGTAATCAGGATCATAATCAGCATTATAAGATGATAATCAGGATCATAATCAGCATTATAGGATGATAACCAGGATAGGTTTTTGTTAGGATCAGTTTTGCTTTTAACAAACAAGTATTAAAAAATATACCATTATACTGAATGTAATGGAAATCCATTTAGTTTAATGAAGATCTATCACAGATTGCAGTATATGTAATTTACTAAAAGTGGCACTATACCTTAGCGAATCGCGCCATGTACACTTTAACAAGTTTGGGATCCGGGCACTCTAGCTTGCTGATGACGTCGAAGCACTGTGTAAGCTGCGTGAACACGTCTACCACAGAGTTCGAGAACAGAGAGTGCTCCGAGCTTTGTTGAAACTGAAAGTACAAACAGTGGTTCATCAATAAACAATCTTTACTGACTCGTTCTACATTTAAACCATAAATAATAAATTTTATGAGTCATAAATTTATATAGAAAATTCATAGCATAGCATATGGAATTTTTTTGAGTACAGTTGAAAAAAAAATATTTAATCAGCTGGAATAACATTCTTTATAAAAGCAGTCTATATTAAGTATAATATATTTTGATCATTTTAATTAACATATATTTACTGCTATATAAGCAATGATAATAGGAGTATTTTTTATAATTACAGATATTAATATAACTACGGTAAATGCGGTACATCTAAGTTATTTAAAATATACTATTAGGTGGCAATTGCTTCGGAGCAATTTTTTTATTACTATTTTAATTATCAGCAAAATAATGTTTAGTATTTTTCATGTAAATAGGATATGAATAAATAATACTGAGTAGTAATACAGATGCTTACATCAAATTTGTATTGATTCAGTAACTCATTAAAATCAGATACTTTACAGTAAAAATTAAAAAAAAATAGTTATAAAATTACTAGCATTAAATATGAGAATAAACTATGGTTATATAATTCCCAACGTAATAACCATCACGGAAAAAAAAAAATTCTATTGCTAAAATTAAGGTTTCAGTTTGATTTCGTTTTTGATTACTTTTTTTAGCACTATTTAGGAAAAGTTAATTTACCAATCCAACAGGCCACACCAGCTCAGTATAAACAATTACACACACACATGTAATTGTTTATTTAATCAACTGCAACTAATTTGCATATATATAAAATGTACATAAATATATTTGACATATTGAGCAATAGTAAGATAACTTTAACAATAATAATGTTGAATAGTTAAGACAGTTATGAGGCCCTCACCCCGTCTTTCTTATCCCTCAAAAGGCACTGTTGAGGTACTCGAGTGAAACATCGTCGTTTTCGTTCAACCACTGCAGCACGAAAGTTTCAAACCATCTGCAAAGAACATACAGAGACTTAATCAATATTATCAAACAGCATATGTACAAGAATATTGCAAAATAGGGACCGTTGAGATTTGGCGTCTGTTTTTGTGTCGCCAAACGTGATAAACCGAGTTTCTTGTACTGTTTGCAACCCGTTGCGAAAAGACGAAACTTCGGCAAAAAGATTTTATGACGCCAAATCCCAACGAACCCTATTCTGCGATTTTACGGATTATTTTCAACAAGTAATTTTTAATTAGTTAATACTTTGCTACAGATAGTTACAGTTAGTAAAATTGTTCAAATGATTTGATTTGTCATAAAGAGTTAATGGGTATTCTCTTCAACTTATAAGCACTGGGCCTCGCTTAACCCAGGCGAAAACGAACCATGGTCATTGACGGCTTTATAATCATGAGTTTAATGAAGTTTCTACAGTTCAATTTAATATATGAAATAAACAATTACAACTTATATAGATTTTCTTTATATTATACATAAGAAGCATTTTTAGCATTTCATTGTATCTGAGCAGTAAAATTGAATACTAAAGAAGAATAGTACATTTAATTTGATATGATAATCAGTATAGTTTTGTAAACGACTGCGAAGCATTCGCCAATGTTTTAATATCTTTTGTTAGAAGGAAGCATGATTTTTGGAAGAAAAATTAAATTTTAAATTAGCCTATATATAAAAATAGTAATAATATAAAAGTATAATTATGTGTATTATAAATGTTTGAAAATGAGTCAAACATAAAATTAATATTATTAAGTACATAAACAAAACATTATAAGTTTTTTACAAGGAATTATCATAAAAAACACATCATATTTCTAAACTCTGAGTTTGTTTTCAATTTTTTAATAACATCCAAATATGTAAGCGTACCAAGGAACGACAAGTATTTTATAATGATAAATAGTATGAAATACTCACGCAGGGTATTCAGGTACTGTATCTTTGTATGGAGGGACATCTTTGACATAGTTATTGTAAAACCATTTCACCTTGAAGTGGAGATTCATGTACAGCGAACTCTTGCACAACCTTCTCGAATCATGTTCTGCGAAAGCTGCTCCAATTAAAACATTGCAAAAACAAACACAAAAAAGAAAAAACTGCAATTAATTTCTAAATAATGATAAAAAAAATTGTTTTGTTTAACGTGAGATATTTCAGATGTTTTAGAATGAGAGAACAACATTGCTCATTGTATAAATGCGTTTATTTTTAAAACACACACACACACACACACGTAGAAAGTCCTATTTACTTATTGATTTCTTGAATTATAAATGTATTTCACTAATCTGTATATTGTACTTTGTATGTTTGAAACGTATGGGATTATTCTAATAATTGTACTACTTGTTAATATATGGTGTCTTGACAAAATTGTTTAGCATTTAAATACTAACGTATTATTAAATTACTTTTTTGAAGAATCTTGCTTTATTTAATCAACGGCAACTTATCTACAAAATATGGTATCAGAAGCGAGACAAATTCCGTTGCGATTACGGAATTAATTACAGCTAAAATGTTTGATAAATTTATTGAGCTAACGAGATAGTTTAAAATTTTTTCAAGCTAACCCATTTTATCTTTGAAAGCAAGACCTCCGAATACTTGCATCAGAATTAGAAATCGAAAAGACTGATATCTTAAAAATTATTAAACTAAAAAAAATTGTAATTGAATAATAGATGAAAGTAAAAATAAAGAAGAAAGTAAACGCCATGATGAACTCAATCAAAGAAAACGCCAAGATGAACTCGAAGGCAGGAAATATCAAGATGAACTCGAAGAAAGGAAATATCAGGATGAACTCAATCAAAGCAAACACCAAGACAAGAAATGTGAAGTTGAACTCGAAGAAAGTAAATACCAAGATGAACTCAAACAAAGAAAGCACCAAGTTGAACATAAAAAACGTAGAAATAAAATGGAGTTTGAATTTCAGAAATTAAGATTAAAGAATGGTAGAAATACGAATTAACATACTGTAAAACCTACACTGGATATTCAAAGTCAAATCTAGAAATTATGATGAGATTATGATTAGGGTTATGTTAAAAGTTTACTTCTGAAGCGGTTTAAATTGACTCCAGAAAAATATAGAGAACTTTTTGTGAAACATACTTGAATTGATTTTTCATAAGAAATTAAAAATTACTTTACAGAATGGATATCGAGGTTGAAAGTAGAAACTTTCAAAGAACTTTCAGACTTAAAAAATTTGCTATCAAATTAAACGAAAGGTTACACCAGATTTTAACGACCACTTCATCAATGAATGGACGCAGATAAAAATTCCAGTCGTTAAGTTAGATGACTACGAAAATGTAAGAAGGAGTACTAAAAAAAAAAGAACTTCATTCCAAATCAAGAATTGGAGAAAACATACCGGATTTAAACAAAATTACAAGACTTATACTTTCAATTCTAGGAACGAAAAAAATAATGGCACCAATTAGAGAACAGGCAATAATGGCACCAATTAGATTCCAAACAATATCCTTCAGCAAAAACTGTAGATGGAAGAAACTTTCGGATCACAACCATTCATCTGATTTTCACCATAACACAGATAATAGAAGTAACCCTAATTCCAAGCATACACTTAAAAACTTAAATTTTGAAGTTGATTTTAAAGTACTACAAATTAAGGTTCCATAAAATTGCCCTTTCCGAATCGATTGATACTGGAAGTTCTGTAAATTTAATTTGTAAAGATGTGTATGGAATAATTAATGCACCAGAATTGAAAGATAGCAGCATTAAAATATCAGAAAAGGAGAAAAAAAACATAAAAAGTATTGTCTGATTTGACAAAACGATTAATATTAATGAAGATACGCTTTTATTGAAATTTCCTGTTGATCCTAATCATAAAATGAACTTTAAAGTTCTAAGTTAAAAATTTTAAAGCAGGTTAAAATTTATTTTTTCATTAACACACTGAAATCTAGGCAAATGAACTGTAGATAATGTAGCAGATAGAAATAACTTTTTGTATGTCACTGAAATTGATGAACAACGCCAATACTGATTTGCAATATATTTCTCATGAAGATATTAAACCAACTTTAATTGCATGTATCCTAAACTCTATTTAATCAACGGCAACTAATCCACAGATACACACACATTCAAACACATTCATTCATATATTTATATATAAACAATGAAATAAAGCTTTACAAATAGCTTGGATATCGTTTGCATTCGGTGGTGAATGTAACAAAAATGTTCGATTAGTACTTTTACACCAACAGAAGTTTATTACTAGAACCTTCATGACGAGCAATAAGCCAGTTTTTTTTACTTTGGAAAAACTCGATGCAGAAACACAAGAACTGTTGCAACAAGCATATGGTGGAAACGTTTTACCACTATAAGCAGCATTCGGATAATTCTTCTGCTTCGTTAATTGCATTAGCAAGTGAAATTGTACCAACTCGCTTTGAAAATTAAACACATCCTACTTTGAATTGTCAACCTTAATAATTCCTTATTTGTCCTAACAACAAATTTCAAATTAATCGTTTTTCACAAATTGCAAAAACTTCTGTTTTTTTATGAATACATATCCATTGTTTACATGTCTTAAAAGTATTAAGATGCAATAACTGAAGAAAAATAGCAAAATTTCATTGATTCACATTCAATGTTATTTCTAAACTTTTTATAAAATGTTTATGTATTTAAGATTTAATTTAATGTATCTATTCGATTATTTAAAATAAATACAGATTAAGTTTCAAATATTTCAATATTTCTCGTATAAGGTTTAGCTCGAGTTTTCTTTAAACACAACTACTACTACTATTTCATTATCTCAATAGCCCAATGGTGGGTCAAGACCTTCCCTCCATGTTAGTGCTGTGGCCATGTTTAGACTTTTGACCGGGCACGATTGTATTAGTGCCAATTAATTTGTTTTAATTTGACTACTTCACCTAATTGTGTTTTTAAAAGATTCTGGATTGGCCATGATTGCTGCTCACTTGGATGAATATTCTGTATTAAATGATTTGGGAAGTATTGGAGAGCTCGTTGCCTACTGACTTAATGGTCAACTGTCTGACATTTTATTACAATACAATGGTACAGTTATTTTACTAACTAACTCCCCGGCCCTAGGAGATGTTGGACCATGGCCATTGGCCTACTGGCAGATTTCGAGACAAGAGATATCTTCTTTTTACAGGGTAGGGTTGATAGTCCTACGCTCAATAGTCATATTAGACCGGGATCTAAGGTTTAAAGTGAATTCCGAACCACTATAAACATCCATGGAATATTTACCTTCCAGAGCATATTTCATATCGACAGCGAAGAGACTCCACATGGTGGCGGCACTTAGCTGACCGACATTGAGCTCTTGGGGAAACCTAAAAAAATGTATAATAATTTAGAGCACTGTTTTTTACATAAAACTATGAATATACAACATGGATTTTGGCAAATCTTTATTTTGTGGTTGCTTAAATATTCCAGATTATGATGACTAAGTAATTATTTTGGATAATAGTACACAGTTCTAGTTTGCAAGTCAATTCTTACCTACTAATTCCTTTTCTCCACTATTTCAATTATCTAAGTAAAAAGATACGACTCCAAATATATCTATTTTTTATTACATTCTGCCTATAAAAGAACACAACCTCCTATTCTTAACAGATAGCGAATGGTAAAAAAAAATATTATTATTATTTATTATTTATTATTATTATTATTTATCTTAAATTTAAATTCAATATTTAGTTTCATCTTGATTTCTATGTATTTCAGTTTTACTAAATAGATGGTTATATTTTTAATTATGTTACTTCATTGTTTCTTCTAACTGTTAAATTTTTACCACGTTTTATGCTCCTATTCACCATTGTGTTAGTTTCAGAAATGAATTATAAAAGAAGTTATATATCTATTTTTAAATAGGAGGAACAATATATCTATTTTTAATAATATTGTTTAAAATGGCTTTCATTTCGTAGATAAATTAGTTATAATTGGCTATATTCACAATCACTATAAAAAAATTTAATATCTCTCTCATTGTGGAAAGCAATTATGTGGCAAGTGTCTTAGTTATCACAAAAAAATAAATAAAGAGTGACAGATACACAGCCAGCTATCCTAGTCAACTCTAATAAAACAAATCATGAATGAGCAAAATAATGAGTTTTCATTTCCTTCTTGATAATTTGAACAAAAAGTAATAAGTTAAAATTTGCTTATCTAATGTTTTGCTCATATGTATTAAAAGAGAGAAATTTTCTTTTAATTTTCTGGTTTCAAGGTATCGAGAAACATAGAAAAGACTGGGAAATGATATAGAAAACGTACAGTCAATCATGGTTACAGAAAAAGTAGAGTCAAGCTTCGTTTAAACCACCTCAAGATTCTTTAAAAATATCGGAAAACATCAGTTTTCTTTTTTCTCACCCTCTAAAACATGATATCTTGTTAAATTTTTGATAAAATTGACTGTTTGTTTATTATCCCACTTGGTTCAAGACTACATAGGCCAAGCCCACGAGACACTTGATGTACTCATGATTGAAGGGGAAGGAAGTAGCTTCTGTTGTGATGGAGCATTTAGTTTTCTGACTTTGGTTAAGTGACGCTATTACAGTCATAGGAACTTGAAAAACCATGACGGAAAATTTTTTGGATTCCGAACTTTCTGCAAACATACATGAAACCACCGGGACTGATATTTAAATTTTTGTAGCACCGAGCGTTGTTTTTAAATATGAAAATGCCATTCAGTTTTGATAAGAATTTACTGTAACTCAAAAAAGCCCTTATCAGACATCAACTTTCATAGACTCCCACAGACAAGTAAGACACGATTAAAACATAATTAAACATAAATATTGCTTAAAATATAATTTTATGTTTTGAGTAATGTCATTTAGGACGATAATTAAAACTCGTATATCATGAGTTTTCATGTGTGCTACACTAAAATGAGCTGAGGGTTTGTGCGATTCAAGATAAAAATTAAGTATGCTAAGGCTTAAAAAGTGATATATCCCTCTCCTACAAAAAACACGTCAACATGAACCATGCTAAAATGAAATTTTAAAAAAAGGCGACTTACTGGTTGAGCACAGGTGTATAGCTATTCCTGTCCTCCTCTATCACAGATACCATGAGTGCGATGAGCTTGTGCCAGAAGTCTAGATTATAGTAGTTGAGAGGACCGGGCTCCTCCCCTTCGCGAGTCTTTTCCTGCGGCTCCACCTGGAACTCGCGACCGTAGAGGTCGAGGCAGTTGTCGTAAAGGAATTGGAAAGTCGAGCGCAGGCACGCTTTCACGCAGTCCTTCACCACAGTGCTGGCTCGGGGAGGACTCGAGAGTTCCTGTACCTGCACAAAAAAAAGAATCATCCACACGTTACTTTTAGTTTCACAGATGGAAGTGCTTTTAATATGCAGTGCTTTTAATATTTTAATATGCTATTCAACTGTCATAGAGTCGATTCGTGATTCAGTGGTATTGTTAGAAAGAAAGACAGCGAGTGATGGACATGCTGCAATTCGCTGTCCGCAAATGTTTAATTGCTGAAAAGACGTATTGTTTAATATCGGATTTCATCGAACTCTTTTCAAAAAGTTAAACCTTATTAGATTTATTGGGCAATGGATTTTGATGTTTTATTCAAAAATACATCCGAATTACAGCAATTTGAATTCATCAACAGTCAAGATAAAGAGAAATTGCTAGATGTAATGTCAAACATCACACCCAAAAAGCAAACATGATGTCAAATAAAAAAAAAAGTTTATTTACTTTTTATTTTTCTCTTTGTTAAAATAAAATAATAATTCCATTTCGTTGCTTGAATGTTATTTCGTATGGGAAGGGAAACTTTGAAAGCAAATTACCCTGCATTTGCATATCTCATGGGAGCATATCAGAAAAATTATACTCTATATAGATATGAAACCTTCTATTGCAACTGCCATAGAGTCTCTTTTTAAAGCAGTAACTAAAGAGTACCAGTTAATTGTCGCCAACGAGAAACTAGTTTGGCATCATTTTAAAGAGTGAGCACTATCCTAGAACCAAAGTTATGCAAAAGTGAGAAAAGTTTTTAGAAATGAATACATAATTATTTTAAAGACTATATTTTTCAGAAATATTTCTGTTCAATAAACTAAACGATTTGGAAAAGTCTTTTAAGTAGCATCTGCCTCAAGAAATTGCTAATATGTAGACACATACCATTTCGTTCTTGCAATGTTATTTTGTATGAGAAGGGAAACTTTCAAAGCAAATTACCCTGCATTTGCATATCTCATGGAAGCATATCAAATAAATTCTACTCTATATATCGATATGAAACATTCTGTCACAACTGTCATAGAACCGTCTCTTTTTAAAATAGTAACTGAAGAGTACCAATTAATTGTCGCCAACAAGAAACAAATTTGGCCTCATTCTAAAGAGGAGCATTATCATAGAACCAAGTTAGGTAAAAGAGGGAAAAGTTTTTTTTAAATGAATACTAATTATTTTGAGGGCTATTGTTTCAGAATTATGCCTTTTTCAATAAGCTAAATGATTCGGGAGAAAGTCTTTTAATTTACCTTCATCCTAAAGAAAGTAATACTAGTTAACAGGTCAACGGTAGATTTCAAGTCTTGGAGTTTTTCAGGACTGGATGCGGGAAAGTTATTCTGAAAGAAAAATTACAATAATTATTACCATTAAGAAAGTTATTTTAAAATAATTAAGTGTGCAATCATTTCACAAATATACTTTCAACTAATTCAAAATCGCCAATTTAACGCCCTGTCGCCAATTTAAAAAAAACCTTGATTTAAATATGAATTGTTATTTGCCGAATGAAATTAAATTATCAATATATTTTTTAATTTTAGAGTAAATCTTTTCGTGACAAATATTAATTTTTATCTTTTACTTGAAACTTAGTGAAGCCCTATTCTAGTGGTATTTGAAAACAGAAATTATATGTAAAACAATTTAGGTAACTTGTAAATAATTATTTGAAATGCATACACACCATTAGAAATATAGTTTTTCAAGAATAATACTTAAATTCTAGTACCTTAAATTTATGCATATTTCAAAATTAGAAAAAAAAAATTCATTGCTTAATTAAGGTAACGTAGTTAAGGATGCGAGCTAAACATATTTTTTAATTAAAAATTTTTGTATAAGATCACTAGATTATCTATTGTATAAGATCGCTACTTAAAATCTACAACGTAGTAAAAGTCAGTTGTAATCTATAATCAAATTTTCGATATTTTACTAATTCTCAATTGTTTTAATTGATGTGCCAAATTTAGTGTTAAATGAAGATAAATTGCATTTCTATTAAATGTATAATTACCATTTGTAATAATTAAAAATAAAGAAGCGATTCTAATTGAAGTGCAGTTTTTAATTTGGGAGTACACCCAATTTTAAAACTATTTTTTCCCCTTTTTATTACTTGGCGATATTTTTCCCCAAAATTATCGCCAAGTCTTTTTTTTTTTTTTTTTTTCAGAGGCAGAATATAAATCTCGAACTTAGAATGTCGGCCGTGTGAAGACATGTATAGATTATTTTTTTGCAGAAATAAAGAAGTACTTTCTTTTTTATAAAATGCACAATCAATATTTTGTGATAACAATAGACACGATGTTGAACGATATTAACATTAAAGTGAAAATTTTAACAAAAAAAATAATGGTCCAGATATTGATATATGATTTTTAAGAAATTTAATATTTTAAATTCATATTTCTGAATTATTTTTTCTGTAAATGTACCAAGTATTGTATATTGACGAATTAGATAGATAGTTTTCATGATGTTATTCAATGCTAGTGATCAAAATGAGTTGATTTTTATAATTCTGCTTAGATTTTAATACAAAAAATAATATTGAATTTAAATAGATATAAATTTACAACTTTAAAAAAATCTGCAATTTAACATGTGATAGTATTAAGGAAAACTAGATAGGGAAATGCAAACATTCATAATTGATTAAAAATAATTAAAAAAATTAAAAATAATAAATAATTTATAAAAAATTAATAATTATGTTTAAAAATTATTAAATGGATGCAACTGAATATTGAAATAAAATAAAGAGGGATAAAATAGTATAGTAAAACAAATCAATTTAAATTAACTGAAAGGAAAAGAAAAAAATATGCAGTTTAAATTTTAATATTTTAATCATTCTGTTACAACAATAAGTTAATATGCTTAAATAATTCCTTTAAAATAATATAATTAATTTAATATAAAGAATATTAATAACAAAAAATGTTTACTTACTCGATACATGGATAAATCAATACGTAATGAGTTATGTAGTTGGTCCAAGAGTTTTACGAATTTTTCTTTCTGCAAGGCAAAGCGAATAACATTTAATTAGTTAAGCATGAAGAATTGACTGAAATCATGCTCTAAAAACACCATTTTTAAAATAAATTTCTTAGAAATATAACTTTAAAAATACCCATTTTGATTAAATAATTTATCAAAAAATAGTATTTTCTATTTAATAAAAATATTAGAATCATTTAAATAAATCTAGCAGCATTTTAATTATACATGATATAAGACTATATTCCACAAAATTTGTTTTAATGCTAATAATCATTTTAAAAATAGGTAGAAGAATTTTAAAACTTAGATATACATGCAACAAAACAGATAGGTTTGAATTTATATTAATTCTTTATTATAATTTATTATGACTTAATTATTTAATATAATTTATTTGTTAAAAATTTAAACACGAAAATAGTTAAAAAAAATAGTGACATTAGTGTGGCCAAAAATTTGTTTGTTGTTGTTGTTGTAGTCACAGATTTTCACATTGGAACTGTCTGTACATTAGAGTATGAAACATTATTATTTCAAAAGTTTTAATATACTATTATGTGAAATTTATTTACCAACAATTGTGGATTGTGTATGGTATATATAAAAAAAGGAAGACACTTCTCACCCCGAAATTGGAGGCAGCGAACCTATCACTAGCGGAGACGGCAGAGGAGGCTGCAGTATGTGCATAGTAGGCGTTGATGTTGGCGAGCAAGGTGCTCATCACAGCGGGCACGCCTTGGCACATGTACTTGGTGGAAAGGCAGTGGAAGTGCCTGCATACACAGAAGACATTAATACTAGAGCACAGAAACATAGAAGAAAAGACTACTTAAAGAAAAGGTATACTCACGTCATGGCTTGGTAAATGGATTCGATACCATATCTCATGGCGAATTCGTCAACTATGTCTTGAGCGGGTTGATCGAAATAGACTTTCCAAGCATCGTCCTGAAAGAGAAAAGAAGTTCAGTAAATGAAACTACTTCACGAATCTTACAATGATGATGATCTTAACATGATTAATACCGTTGATTGTGATTTAATGATCCACAAGATATAGGATGATGAAAATTGTTTATCAATGGTGGTAAATGTTTTGTTCCGATGGGATTATTCAGTGTTTGTCTCAATTAAGATCCTTAATGATGAAAATTGCTTATTGTTGGTAGATTTTTAGCTTAGACAACAATTAGTGATGTCACAGCTTGAACTGGGAGACTTTGACTGTGCAGTTATAATCTAATTAATGATTCCAGCAATATTCATAAAATGAGGTCTAAAAGAATAATCCTGATCTTATTTTATCTTCGAAATGAAAAGAAATAGCTACAAACTAACCCTTTTCTAAACATTACAGTCATCTATAACTTGGTAACTATGTAGTTGAACATGTTAATTATTTGTGCAATTTAAAAAAAATAAACAAACATGTGAGACCAAAACGAAGTTGTGTAATTTAAAATTAAAATACATAATGATGAAAATTGCTTATTGATGGTAGATCTTTTTTTAGACAAGAATTAGTGATGTTACAGCTTAAATTGGGAGAGTTTGACTGTGCAGTGATAATCTAAGAGAATCTCAATAGAATGAATGATTTCATCAATCGTCATAAAATATATTCTAAAAGAATAATCCGGATAATGTTTTCATGTCCGGATCAAAATGAAAAGAAATAACTAACAAGTATCCAATTTCAGAATATTGCAATCACCTATGACTAAAGATAGACTTTATGTTCAAGCAGTATATATTTGGAAACTATGTAGTTGAACATGCTGAACAATACGTACTATAGATAGTTATAGATAAATAGATATATTTTTATAAAATGTAAAGATAAATGGATAGATAGATAGATATATGCTTATAAAATGTATAGATAGATATATCTATCTATCTATGTTCATAAATCGTTTTGTGGAAAATCAAGTATGTGTGTTTATACTTTCACAACAAATAATAAAAGCTTACTAATTAATTTCGTCAAACACTAATTATTATTGAATACAACATTTAATAAATAACAAACTAGAGAAAATAGTTTTTGCCACGGAAATATACAAATCTTAAAATAAAATTTAAGAACAAAAAAAAAAAAAATTTCCACTTACTCCTTTGGCTTCGGGTAATTTAACATCACCATTTTCGTTTTGTTCACATAAATAATGAAATAGATTCTGAAAAAAAATTTAAGAATTTAGATTTACAAACAGGAAGAATGAGTTAATAGCAAATTCTTTTATAGTTACGCTAAGCTGAGATTTGAAAATGAGATTAATCTAAGGAAACTTTGTAAAAATATTAACGAAAGAAAAGTTATAATAGTTAAGTTGCTATTAGTCGACTAGCATAGTTAGTTTGCTAGTGGACTTAGTTAAGTCGACTAGCAAACTGCTCCAAGACACGATTTCATCAATGAAAACTTTTTCTATCTAAGCACATTCTCTAAAAATCTCATTGACGAACTCAGCACAATATACATAAATGTTGTGGCATTAAAAATAAACACTGTCATACAACAAGTTATAGAGAGTTCACATACATAATAGTTCACATAAATAATGAAACAGATACTGAAAATTTCTTTAAGAATTTAGATTTATATACATAATTAATGAATTAACAGTAAGCACTTTTATATTTATGCTAAAATTAAATTGAAGAAATGAAATTAATCTAAGGAAACTTTGTAAAAATTTTGACGAAAAAAAGTTACAATAGTTAAGTTGCTCTTTGTCCACTAGCAAACTGCTTCAAGACAGGGTTTCATCAATTAAAACTTTTTCTATTCAAGCACATTCTCTAAAAATCTCATTAACTAATTCAACACATTATACATAAATGTTGTGGCGTTAAAAATAGACACTGTTATGCAAAAAAATATAGATAGTTCCCATATAAATAATGAAACATGTTCTGAATTTTTTTTAAAAATTTAGATTTATAAACGGGAAGACTGAATTAACAGCAAATACTTTTATAGTTATGCCAAGTTCAGATTGAAGAAATTAAATTAATCTAAGGAAACTTCGTAAAAATTTTGGCGAAAAAAAGTTATAATAGTTAACTTGCTCATTGTCGACTACTTCAAGATATGGCCTTCATCAATTAAAACTTTTTCCATTCAAGCCCATTCTCTAAAAATCTCATTAACTAACTCAACACATTATACATAAATGTTGCGGCATTAAAAATAGACACTGTTATACAACAAGTTATAGAGAGCAGGCAGGCACTTAACTAAGTTCGCAACCTCAGGTTTGGAAATAGCAAACTTTTAACACTTTATACCTCTTTTATTCAGGCCTTTCAAGCCTGCGCGAATTTTACGATGCACTTTAAAGGGTGCACTGTTTCAATATACTCTGCACATAACGAGCTCTTGCGAGACTCAATTTAGCTTTTACAGCCCTACTTCGTAACGATCGCCGCCGACAACTAATGAAGATAAATGAAGGATTCAATATACGGAGGGAGATCGACAAAGTTGAGGTTCATATCATAGTCATGGCAATGTCTGTGCTCCTAATGTGTTTTGATGAATTAAATTTGGAATTTGCAGCTGGTACTTTCTTACATTAGAGAGTTACAGAATGAAGATTCTCTCGATATCTAATTAAGTTATTTATATTTTTAAGGAATTTGACATAAATTGGAAGAATGCAAATATATTTTGCTAATTTTTCACTTATAAATATGTTTCGTGCCCCTTATGCCAAAAACGTGAATGCGAAAATTTTCACTTTTTATCAGCTGGTTGAATCACTTACTTTGCAATCCAAGTTTTAGTTCTTACTTTGCAATCCAGTTTATCCTGGCTTTTACCATGAGCTAATGCACATGGTAAGAGCTATGTGATGAATATGAAATTTCAAATAGTACAATAAATATTCAAACGGTATTTCCAAAATTTTTGTAATTTGCACGTTCATGTCTTTGGCATAAGGAGGACGATATAATATTTGGATCTTTGTAAAATAACTTTAAAATTAATTGATTCCCCAAAAATGTAATGTAACAAGAGTCTTTGTAAATTATCCCAGACTGATATAGAGAGAGGCTCAGTTTATTGCACGCCTAAAATCCATCAACAAAGTGAATTTCTTTAAAAGAACTTAAAATAGTGTTTGGCTCGATTTGTGCTTCAGTGTTAATGAGTTCATTGTTCATAATTTTGCAGCATCTGTTTCTACTGTCCATTTCTTTATCAGCTGTTACTCCTCTTCTAATTATTATTTCAATACATTTTAATTGCTTTGATGAATATTCTTTCCACTTTCTGATTATATATTCTCCAATGTTGTGTTTATTGTATTGTATTGCTTTTCAATTTTTCTAATTATTTATCTAATGTACTTTTTATATTATTGCATTTCATATTTTTCCCTATTTTAACTTTTAACTTTTTGATATTTTCTATTGTTTTTATAAAATTTTTCCTCATCATTCGACTTTCGTAAAGCTAAAAGTAAATTTTGTGAAAGTTTTCCCTCCTCTATCGTGTGTCCATTCAATTTCACCCTCATCATTCCCAAACTATATAGGGGCATCTCAACTCTAAGATGTGGGGTGTGTAGCAGGAGTGGTGATGGTGGTGGTAAATAGTGCAGTTAGCGTGCAGAACAACTGAGGTTTGAATCCGCTTGCAGTGTTGCAGTTTCCGATTTTACTGAATCCGTTGCAGTCACTGATTTTGCTGAATCCTTTGCAGTCACTGATTTTAAAATCGAGAGGACTCAATACCGATTGTAACAACGTGTGTAAAGGATTCGCATCGACAATCAGGTTGCCTGGAATGAATTTTCCAGGTTTTTTCTACACAACATACAAATTAGCGAAGCTATCCTTAAAAGAGCATCGGAGAAAGGTTATGTCCCTCTCTTCAACTATTGATGCAGTCGGTGAAAGATATGGCAATGAAAAATTACCTGTATTTATTTATTTATATGTATTATTATAAAGAGTAAAGGAATTGCAGTACCTCGATGTGAACAGGTGTATTGTACATGGTAGGGAGCGACCTTCTCCTCTCCCTTTATTTCGACACTGATGTGCAGTCGAATGGCACCGGATACTGCGGATTTGTCCGTTCTCTTCTCTGCAAACACACACACAAAAACAAACTCTATTAGGACACTGGAAACAAACACAAAAAATGCGTTAATTAATGATTCTTTATACATGTAGTTCAATTTCCGAATATTCATTTTAAATTCGTACTCTTTTCTGTAAAAGTTTTTCTCTATAAAAATTTCTTTTCATTTCTCT